>CAUYON010041444.1:0-40539 GCA_963573935.1 Arctocebus calabarensis | reverse complement strand
GGTTCAAGCCCGGCCTCGGCCGAACTGAAAAACAAAAAAATAGCCGGGCGCTGTGGCGGGCGCCTGTAGTCCCAGCTACTAGGGAGGCTGAGGCAAGAGAATCGCTTAAGCCCAAGAGCTGGAGGTTGCTGTGAGCAGTGTGACGCTGCAGCACTCTACCCAGGGCGATAAAGTGAGACTCTGTCTCTACAAAAAAAAAAAAAAAAGAATTTACTGAAAGCAGAGTTAGAGAGAGGAGATTGTGTTATTGCTGGTTATGGCTGATGGACTTTGCTGGCCCACTCACCCACCCCCCAAGGGGCAGAGTGACACTTGCCAGCCATCTGTGATGGCCAGAGTGAAGGCTAGTGTGGGGGCAGGAGATAGACTCTAAAGACATCTGGAGGTCCTTCTTGCTCCTGCTTCCCTAAGTCTTCAGGACAGGAGAAGCCATGGGATTCCTGAGAGAGCGTCAGGCCGACAAGGTCTCGGAGCCTCGTCAGGGATTGACAGGGCCAGGGCAGGAGACCTTAAGGGAAATGTGGGGTTTCTAATCTACAGAAAACAGCTCACAGGGGTACCCACTGAGCAGATACTCATTTCCATTGTCATCTTCCTTCTGTGTTTGCCATCTGGTTTTGAGAACCCGTCCGAAGGTTCAAATCCTGGGGAGCTGCCGTGCAGGTGTCTAGCCCCAGCCCTGCCCCTCTCCATGGACCCTACATGCCAGGCCCTTACAGGATGCAGCTGCTGCCTCCCCGGTGGGCTTCTCTCTGGGCTCCCAGACTCACCAGGTGAGAAGAGAAGCTTCTCCACTGTCCTGCAGAAATGCCTGTTGCTAGAACAGGGCAGCATGTACCTTGCGTGCGTGCCAGTGGGAAGCACAGCAGGGCGTGGAGGGTGATGGATTAGAAGGCTGCATCTTAATCAAATGACAGATTGCCTGTCTGCCTGCCCCTCTCCCGTAGATGTGCTCGACCTCTCTGCTTTAGAGCAACAGCCACTTCATTTTAGTCAGGGAGTTAATGGCTCCCTCAATGGCTCTTTTGGGGACAGACGTGGGACTTTGATGAGATCACCCTTGCATGGCACTCAGACCCCCAAGTTACCTTTTAGACTTTCTTCAAGGTGCTGTCTCCCTACCCGCCCCCACGCCCCCCACTGTGGCCTTTGAAATTGTCCTGCCTTTTCCGGACAGATTGTTATTTCTCATGGGATAGGCATAGAGGTGGTGAGGGCTACAGAGGACAAGTGGAACATAGCTTTCTTGGAGATACTGCATTTACTTTGACTTCTGATATTACGCCCTTCTGGTTTTTCTCCTGTCTCTTCTTTGCCTTCTTGCTCGGGGCTTAACGTTCTTAAAACTTACGCCTTGGGCCCCTTTCCCTCTCCTGCTGTTTTCTCTCTCCTCAACAAAACCTGTCCAGGCTCTTGGTTTCAGCTGTGAACTCTGATAACATCTTACATTTATCACGTGTTCTGGTGGTTTATAGAGCATGTTTACACATGTTCCATTTGTTCCTTACCATAAACCTTTGAGGTAGATTCGTTCATTCATTTTGGGGGTGATAAAACTGAAGCACAAAATGGTTAAGCCACAGTTTGGTTACACGCCATCCCCAGAAGTATGTGACTTACATAGGATGTGGCTCAGCCGGGGGCAGACCTTCCCTTGTACTTCCTGCTGTGCCCTGGTGTCTCTCTATGCACAGGTCCTTCAAACACATTTTATCTTCATGCTTCAAAAGCCCTCCTTTGTCCTCTGTACCTTGGTTTGGTGATGGAGGCCACCACCTGCCCAGCTCCTAGGTCTGAAGCCTCTGTCTGCCCCCCCTTCCCCACCCACCTCCATCCATCCAGCTGTCCCTATCCGTTTTTACTGCCATTTCCCTGGGCCAGGCCTCACTCACCTCTTGCCCAGTTGTTTGGTTCTTCCCTGATCTCCTTGTCTCCAGTTCCTCTGAATTTATTTGATACACACGTGCTGGCTTCTTTCCAGAGTCCTCTCTCTGCTTCAGTGCAAGGCAGTAGACCGTCACTCAGAAGCCAGCAGCCGTCACGCACCTGCCTCCGCATCTGGACCCTCCAGTCCCCACTCGTTGGGTGACGCCGGGCACCCTGCAGGTAGTCACTCATCTCTCTCTGCTCTCCGTTCCAACCTGGCACAGGCAGAGTACTCGCCCGGCCCACAGGAAGTGCTCCAGTGTCATTTGCAGCCCCACGATTCTTCCAGGCTAATTATCTGTGCATGTTACAGGCCCACCTCCTTGTCCTCAAAGATCCCATCGCACATGCTGTTCATACAGGGAACCTCCGCTAACTCCTCAAGGCAGAGCCTCTGAGCTCACCTGGAGCTGTCTCCTCCTACACCCCTTAGTACTTTCTAGTTACGCCTTGGTTATGTGTCATCTTGTGTCCTGGAGGGCAGACTCTGTCTGATTTGTCCACAAGGTAAATGAGGATTGGGGTTAGCAGCTCTTTCCTGAGCACCTCCACCTAATGACCCTATCTCAGGGGTCCTGTGTGTTATTTGGTTTAATTCTCAGATCATCCGTACAGGGCGGACAGCCTGTCTTTGTTTTGTGAATGAGGAAACAGGCCCAGAGAGGCTGTGTGCTTTATTGAGAGCCTCTGAGTGGTGGTGGAGCTGGATCTGGGCGCTAGACATCCAGTTCCAAGCCTGCACACCCTCCTCTGTGCTGCGTCTTGTCAGCGAGTGGTGGTGACACCACTCTTGCTGCACACAGGGACAGGGCTGTCCTAACACATCTCATATTAAATATGTCAGTAGCTGAAAATTTCTTTGACGACATAAGGCTACTCCGGCTGGGAAGCAGCCCACCCATCGGAGGCGCTGGTGGGTGTGGTGTGGCGTTTTACCGGGGCTGTCAGCTTCCTGCTTCCCTCAGGGCCTGTGAGTTCTGCTGTTCTCAGGGTGGCCGTACCTCGTGCCACCCACCGTGGTAATGAGCCCCTGCCTTCACCCATTGTGCAATGTTCAACCGCCTCTTATTTGACCTCAGACAATTCTTTTGTGCTTCAAGGGCTACCTGAGGTTCGGTCTCAGGATCTGCTGGGCAGGTGTGTGTTGCCTCTAGTCATTGTCCTTCATGTCTTTGCAGACTTTGAAGCAGTTTGCGGTTAGCCCTGCTTTCCCAGAATGGAGTTGGTGGCTGTTTAGGATTCACCGCTCATGACTCGCGGCTTCACTTACCTCTGGTGTGTCTGGTGTGCTCCATGTGTGAGGGAGTGAGTCTCCCCAGCCGAGCTGGGGCGCACTGAGAGCAGCGTCACTGCCCACGTCCCCAGGCCTGCTGCAGCAGCACCTGCAGGAAAACCTTCCCACTGCACAGCTAGACCTGCTCCCGGGCCCAGCCTGCTCATCCTGAGGTCAGCGTCTCAGCAGCCACAAAGACCACCCGTCCCAGGTCGGCTGCCTCCGGGTGCCACGTCCATGACGCCGGAACCCTTCCTGGTGCTATGACGAGTGCTGGAAGTATGCTGAGCTCGGCTCTCGGACTTCTGTGTGGTCATGGCTGCCAGGCTTGGGGAATGGCCAGATTGGTGGCCGTGATGAACACAGCAGTCTGCCCTGAAGAAGGGTTTGGACCCTGGGAGCGACTGATGTTGGCCCGAGTGGGGCGGCACCAGGCTCTTCTGTATCTCCCGAATCTGCTTTGTGCCTCTCCTCCCTCCCTGCTCTCTTTCTTTCTCATGACTCCCTTCTCACAGTGCCTCTGGGTTTTGGGGAGTCACTTCCGTGGAGGCCATGATGGAGGAGCAGCCCACAGTGAGCTCCCCTTCAGTGAGAGCTCTGAAGGATGTCCCGACTGTCGGCTTCATGCTGCTGGGGGTTACGGAGAAGTTGTAGTTTCAGAGTGGAAGGCTGTCTTTGGAGATGGTCAGGGGGCCTTGGAGGCATGCAGAGCAAGAGCAGGGACTGTCTGCTCTAGGGAAGGGAGGTAGCATCAGGGTGCACCCACTGTGTGCCACACGCCGTCCATTTCCCAGCAGGAAAGCCGAGTGCCATGGCTTTGCCAGCAGTGAACTGCCCAAGTGATGGCATGGCCTTGCACTGGGACATCCTCCCCACTGTGTGTGTACCGGGGATGTGAGAAAGTGGAAGAGGCAGGGTCAAGGCCTCCGAGTGGCTGATGTCAACTAATGATGGAAGGGGAGAAAAGAGTTGGTTCTTTAAAAAAAAAAAAAAAAATCTGACACTAGTCTGTTGTAATTAGAGAATGCAGAGAAGAGAGGTACAAACATAGCATAAATTAAAAGCACTCACAGTGGGCTCAGCTCCTGTAGCACAGGGTTACAGCACCAGCCACGTACACCGAGGCTGGCGGTTCGAACCCAGCCAGGGCCAGCTAAACAACGACAACTGCAATAAAAATAGCCAGACGTTGTGGTGGGCGCCTGTAGTCCCAGCTACTTGGGAGGCTGAGGCAAAAGAATTGCTTAAACCCAAGAGTTTGAGGTTGCGGTGAGCTGTGACACCACCGCACTCTACCAAGGGCAACATAGACACTGTCTCAAAAAAAAAAAAAAAGACACTTATAGTGCTATCTGGACATAACCACCGTTCACCTTTTGGTGAGTTTCTAAGTAGATGTAGGGGGAGGTTCTTTTGTGGCAAAGGACGCCTTTAATTTTAAACAGAGGGACAGAGAGGACAGTCAGTTCTCAGCTCCCCCCAAGCTGCCTGGTGCCCTTCACCCTGCCGTTTAGCACCAGCTATCCATCCCTGGAGGACTGGTCAGCTGGTCAGCACTGTGCTGAGCTCAAAGTTGGGCTAGAGTACTGGCCTGGAAAGGGGACCTGCTCCTGGGCACTCCTAAAGTAAGTGAGAAGCCCAGAGCAGGAAGGGGCTGTGGCTGCAGCAGCTCACATGTGCCCCTACCCAGATCCGAGCGCCTGACGGGCAGCCGCAGGGTTTCCACCAGGCTTCTCATGGCAGGAACCTCACTGCTCAGCTGCCACGTTGGTCGGCTCTGGGTCTCTGAGTGAGTGAGGCCGAGAGAGCATTTGTCACCGTGTAGGTTGTAGCACTTGGTCCCCATTCATTCCTCCAGAGCTTCATGGAATAAGCCCAGATAACCGTGAAGCATGGCAGTCCCTCTCGCGCTTAAATCTTGGTTTACCTCCATGTTCCTTGCCACCTCTCTCCAGCCCTCTCAGTCCAGATAGCTCTAGTTCCCACACTAGTTCCTGTGGGCAGTGTGATTTCCACACCCTCTGGTACTGCCAGAGAGAGGTGGAGCCTCTGGCCAGGCTTTGCAGAGCAGGTGAGACTAGATTGGCGTTTGGAGGGTATCATGATGGCAATGAGAGGGGGAAGCCCATTCCAGGCCGGGGAATGGCATGCAGGAATGTTCATCCGTGGCAGGTGTGTTACATGCCTGTGTGGGTGGGAGTTCTCGACAGGGCCAGGGAGAAATCCCAGCCCCTTTTGTTCCCCCCTAGCCCCATGCCCTTATATAGCCGTCCCTGCACTCCCAGAGCCCCCCCTACTGTACACATGTGGGGACCCTGCCTGCCGCTCAGTGGGCCCGGGCTGACCCACTCAAGATTGTCTTGTCATCACAGCCGGAGTCAGCTGTTGGTTTGGGAAGCCTTCCCTGGTCCAGCGATTCACTGTGCGCAGCCAGAAATATAACTACCCTGTTTGCCAAGAGCACTGGGTCTTGGCAGGCATCCCTGTGGCCTATTTTAAACTGAAAGGAGTAGAGAGAGGTGCCTCCAGGGCTGAGTTGAGGACCCTTCCTTCGTGGGACCAAGTGGGCTGTTGGGGCTGGTCACTTTCTTCTAAGGACCAGGGGCCACCTGTCCTAGGGGAGGGTACAGGGCTAGCAGGCAGGGCTCTTTCAGGGCAACCTGGAAGAGGGTTTTTGGGTCATGTGGCCAGTCCTGGGCTGGCGTTTGCAGACCTGGTTTGCTGCCTGGCCTCTCTGAATTGCTGTGCCATGTGCACAAGTGAACTTCCCTGCTCACTGGCCCACCTAGAAAGCGGGGGCTCGTGCCTCTCTGACCCACCACTGTAAGGTGCTCTGTGGGTGGATGTAGCATATTCTGGAATACTTGCAGGGCCCTGTCATCCTATTTCCCTTGCTGCAGTCACTCTCCCCACCACCACAGCCTGCCCTAAGCAGACAGTCTAAGAGAACGCAATCAGGACCATTCAGTTGCTGAGGAGGCTGCCTGCTGGCCATGTACAAGGCAATAGTGATCACTTGTGAGGGATGCAGCATAGCCCATAGCCTGGTGCTTCGGATGCTGGATGAGTTGACCTGCCGAGCTCCTCCCTCAGGCAAGTTGATCTCTCTGGGATGATATAAACAGGGACAATTACGATAGCACCTCATTGTAGGTCACAGGGAGGAGGACATGAGATCATTGGTGGGAAGGACGGGTGACAGGTGTCTGCTGCAGGTCATGCTTACCAAGCGTGGCCATCACTGCAATTTTCATAGCCGTGCAGAGTTCACAGAACATCCTCATGGGCAGACAGTGCCTGCAGTGATGCAAGCAGACAGAGCGCCGCAGCCCAGGATCAGCCCAGGTAGCAAGTGCGCACTCTCGGCTGGGTGCTGTGGCTCACGCTTGCAATCCTAGCACTCTGGGAGGCCAAGGCAGGTGGATAGGCCAGGCTCGTGGTTTGAGCTCACGAGTTGAAGACCAGCCTGAGCAAAAGCAAGACCTGTCTCTACTAAAAATAGAAAAACTGAGGCAAGAGGATCGCATGAGCCCAAGAGTTGGTGGTTGCTGTGAGGTATGACACTATGGCACTCTACCCAGGGCAACAGCTTGAGACTCTGTCTCCAAAAAAAAAATGTAGACACTCTTCACTAAAAGTCCACAGAACAGCAGTAGGGAAGGGGGCCTGGTCACAGCTCCCAGAACCCCTGTCATAGGGGTAGGATGTTGGTGGTGGTGGTGGTGACAAGGTGTTCATTCTGGAGGGGACACGAGCAGTGGCCGCTCAGGAGGTAGCATGTGCATGTGCCAATAATGTTTCTGTCTGCTGTGCATCAACCCAGTGGAGTTCCCTCCCGGCTGGACACCTGCATCACTATGGATCTCTTAGATACCCTGGATACGTGGTTGCAGCACCGGAGAGTCTGTGCCCCACGGGAGAGTGGAGGGATAAGGATGATGGAGTCAAACAGGGCTGGAGCCCTGGCCCTGCTCATGAGGCTTAGATTGCAGTGCCCGCTTCTTAGGCCTGGGGAGAGGTTAGATGGAATAACGTGTTAGGACACACCCTGAGCCTAGCGCACAGGCCTCGTTCTGGAGTGGAGACTCAGCAGGGCCCGGTCCTCTGATAGGGCTGGGTCCTGGCTGCATTTAGCGCTCCAGCTTCTCTTCCCCACCGTTCCCATACTTAGATGCCCCCTTCCTCACCTCCCCTCCCACCCCACATCCTCAATGCCCAGGGGCATTAGAGGTAAAGAGAAGGGAGGGAGAACTACCTGTAAACGCCCTGTTTTCCCCCTTCCCCTGGGTCAGGCTTGCAGGCATCTTCATACCAAACTTGTGCCTGGGTTGAGGGTTTCAGGCTAAATGCTTGACATATTTCTTCACCAAAAGGACAGCCAAAGTAAGTGCCTCTTGGATTTTATCTTGTCCATCCTGATGACGATGACAGTGCCAGTATCCCAACACCTGTGGGTATTGTTTTCAGTGCTTTTTGTTCATTAATCTATTTTAGCTTTGTAATGACCTTAACAGTGATACTCTTAGTAAATCCACTTAACATATACGGAAAATGAGTCACAGATGAGTTGCGAGTCTCTAAGGGCTCTGTTTATGAGTGTGCCTTCCTCAGTCCTGTCCTTTTAATACTGATGCTGAATCAGTTTCATAATGATCCATTAACGATGACAGGCATTGCCACGTATTTTCATGTGGAAATTTCTCTCTGTAGTTTGTGACCACTGCATGGGGTGGATGCTTCATGCCCATATGTGTGTTGACTGTTGCCTGTATTTGTCGGTTTCCAGGGGACCGAGGGGAGAGGCTGGAGAGAGGGCAGCAGCTGCCCTGTCGCCAGGAGAGCTGCTCTGACGCCAGCTCCCCACCCTGTGGGCTTCCTGCTACAGCCTTCAGCTCCCCTTTGTCCCCCAGAGCCCAAAATAGAGCCTCCAGTCAGGAGAGACAATGAGGAACGAGGCATGTGGCTGGGCTGAAGGCTGATGGGTGCAGGGACAGTCAACCTTGGGGCTTCCGGCCTGGCCCTGCCTGGGCCGCCAGCCCCAGGCTTTTTATAGAGAGACGGTGTTAGGCGAGCCCAAGGGCGCTGTGCACGGACCTCATCTGACTGTGGCATGCAGACCCTTCACAGAGGTGGCCTAAGGAGACATGGCCCCTGGGCTGACCTGGGTTTGAGTCTCCACAGCAGCTGATCTGCCCTGCCCATGGCCACATCATGTAATGGGAGCAGCCCATCAGGGCTACTGAAAAAGGAAACGGGCTGTGCCCAACCCAGCTCTATTATTAAACTTTTCTCTAGCACTTTTTCCCCACTCAGCCCTTTGCCACCATATCTGTGAGGTTGTCCCTGTGCCACCTCAAAGGAATATGGCCCTTGTAAGCTGGTATGGGACAGTAGCATGGGGGATGGGATTTCCAATGGGATTTCTCCCTTTTTTGGTGGCAGAAAGGTAACTAGTTTTCAGAAAGAACTTTGGAGTGTCTAGCCTAGTAATCTAGAAGCCACGTAGAAACCTTTCTATTTTAGGTTACCCTTAGAGTAAAGTGAGTACCTTTTAGATAAACATGCTTTAGGCAAAGCTTTGTATAGACAAATGAATGAACCCTTAAAGGTTTGCTTGTGTTGGGAAATCTTAAAATTCTCACTGGTCCACAGATGAGATTAAGGTTTGGTAGAGATACAACTGGTGCAGGAACGAAGCTGGCCCACCACCCTTTGTGCCTCTGGAGTGGGGGATACCAGGAGTTAGGGCAGGTGCTCACTAGTTTCCTTGAGTTGAAGAACACTCTTTCTCTTGCCTGCTGCATTCTTGCATGCAGGGCTGTTAGCTGGTTACCCACCTCTTTTGCAGAAGGTGGGGGCATCTCCTGCACCCAGGACCATTTATATGAATGTCTCCCCACCCATTTTGCTGTTTGCCCTTTCTTTGGATTTGTTGGGTTGTTATGAGCCAGGAGGTGATGGAGGAATGAGAGCGATGTAGCAGAGAGCTGGGGGTAGGGGGACAGCCCAGTCCTGAGGCCCAGCAGTGAGCGGGCAAGAGAGGCTGCAGGAGTCAGACCACATCTGACAGCAGGCCCTGTCCTCAGGGCCAGTTGAGGACCCCAGGAAGGTAAGGCCCCGCTGGACGCAGCACCCTGGAAATGACAGGGCAAGGCCTCTCAGGTGGTGGGGAAGGTACCTCCTGCAGGGGGGTCCTGTGCAAGAGCAGCCAGCACAGTGGAGTCCCTGAGGCTGAGCCCACAGGCCTGGCGCCTGCACCGCACTGTGACAGGAGGTGTCTGGTTCCCCCTAGAAGGCGGATGGGTTATAAATAGCTGATGACGGGCTGCAGCGAGACCTGCCTCTAGCGTAATCGTCGATTTTGAGAGTGTCCTGGCCAGGATTGAGAGGGATGGATGAGGTTAAATTTGGCCTTGTTGGCTGATTGGCATTTCTTGAGCTGGGTGCTAATCCCTTCAGGAGGTCAGATAAGCTTCCTAGTGGCGCCCCTGAGCTTGACTTTGGAGGCCAGGTTAACTCTTTCGGGGGACTAAACAAAAAACTCAACTTCATGACTATTCCCTGTTGCCTGTAACATAGCAGAAGCCATCATGGACTTGGACTTCAAGAGGCTTCATCAAAGGGAGGGCTGATTCCTGAAATGCACAGTGGACTCTGCTGTATGACCATTTTTCTGACAAGCCTGTCCTGCTGGAGGATTGTCCTGGGCCAGCCCTGTAGTTAATGAAGAAGACAGCTGCTTCTCCCTGGGGAGTAGCTGAGAACCAGGTTGGCTATCGAGGGTGAGTTGAGTGGCAGGTGCCAGGCAGGTGACAGTGAAGGTTAAGAGTTCTTTTTGTGTGTCCTGTCACCTTTCTCATGGTCTGATGAGTTAGGAGACAGCTCCCCAAGTTTCCGATGATTCTTATCCCATCTCCCAGCCTTGTAAGCAAGAGCAGAAAGCTCTGCTCTGCAGTTTCGGCTTTAGTACTTTCTTGTTCCACTCCAGTCTGCTGGCGGCATAACGTCTTGCCCTTTTTGCGAGTGAGAGTAGGTTTCCAGCCCTGCTCTCTCCCCAGTGGGTGGTCAGTTCTCTGCTCCTTTTCCTTTCAGTGCCCTGGGGTTTTGGCCTGGTTTTCTCCTCCAAGTCTTACCCCATTTCCTCTGGAGTGGAAGATCCTGCTGTTTCCTGCTGGGATTTATAGACCATGCTCTGGGTTTCTTGGAACCTCCGCTTTCCAGGACTGTAAAACCTGGTCCCTGTGGAGTGTCGCAGCCCCTGATGGGCTCTCTTCTGCCTGATGGCTGCTGTCTCTCTGCAGCAGCCAAGAACAACAGCGACTGCTCGTTCCATTATAAACTCAACTGGCTGAAACCCGCTGAGACACCGTGGGAATAAATTATCCCCAACAAGCTCTCCTGTGGAAAGCCAGGCCCCTCTCTGCCACCTCCTGCCTGTCCTTGCTGGTGTCACAGCAGGGCTTCTAGAGGCAGGCTGATGCCTGTCCCATCTCATGCCCTTTTTACCTACTGAGAGTGTTTCTTTCTAATCAAATGTGATGAGTCAGGAGATTTCAGGCAGAGGGCCTATGTGGCCAATGCACAGAAATAGTGAGGACCTGATTTCATTCCTCTGGGGATTTTTTTGTTTGTTTGTTCTTCATCAGAGAAAGAGACCTCTGAGGAGTATGTTAGCTTGTCTTGCATGGTGGGTCAGGAAAAGGAGGCTCTCCTTCTGTGCAGAGTCTTGGCATGAACAAGGGCATATTTGAGGGAGTGATGGAACTCCCTTCCCCATTTTGCTGGAGTAGAATGGTTCACAGTGAGGACTGGGAGGTGAAGTTGTGGGCAGCTCATGGAGCATCTTCACTGCCAGGCCAGAGGATTTGGGTTCCCCGCCTGAGCAGTTGAGTGTCAGCGAAGCTCCCGAGCACGGGAATGGCACAATAAAGAGCAGTTTCAGAAAGTGGGGAGAGAGAGGTGCTGGGATGGTGCTGATGAGCACAGGGTTCTCAGGGCTCTGTAGGTACAGTTTGACTCAGTCTTGGGCTGAGTCCTCAGGCTTTGGGGGTTTGAGAAGGGAGCCTCGGCAAGGTTCATTTTGAGTCTGCGTGCTGTGGGTCCAGGACATGTCCTTCCCACCCAGGGATGTATTCCGGGGTATCCTCGCCTTTGAGGTGGGGAAGGATGCGGGCAAGCCCTGGGTCCCTGGGGTTGGAGGAGACCTCCATGAGCATCGCTACTCTGGGTGGTGTAACTTTTTACCTTCTTCAGGAGGGTGGAGTCTTGAGCCCTTCCTTGTTTTTTTTTTTGCTATGTTCAGCATTTGAGACCAAAATGTCAGGGGATCTCATGGACATCATTTCTTGTCTTCCCTCTTGCTTGGGGTAATTTTGAAACCCAGGCAGTTTTGAATAACACTAAGCCTTGACCAGCTCCCCGTCCCCAAGTGCCTGACCCCAGACCTTCACCCAAGCCCCAGGTGAGAATAATGGGTTGATCTGGGGATACACTTGCCTTAGTTACTCCCAACAGAGATTTAGTGGAATCTCAGTGCACATGCAGACGTGTTCATGGTCTCAGTGGACAGCATGCAGCTCCCCCAAAGCCCTCTGGCGGTGATACCATACACATCCCACCTCTTTTTTTTTTAATTTTTACTGTCACTCTGGATAGAGTGTTGTGGCGTCACAGCTCATAGCAACCTCCAATTCCTGGGCTTAAGCAAGTCTCTTGCCTCCACCTCCCAAGTAGCTGGGACCACAGGTGCCCGCCACAACGCCTGGCCATTTTCTGGATGCAGCCGTCATTGTTGTTTGGTGGGCCCGGGCTGGATTCGAACCCACCAGCTCAGGTGTAGGTGGCTAGCGCCTTAGTCCGTTGAGCCACAGGCGCCGAGCCAATCCCACCTCTTGTGTTCTAGGTGAGATCCTGACGTATCCGTGGTGGTGACCCCTAAAACAGCCTGACCCCTGGGGAGTCAGAAGATGAGCTGCTTTAATGAGAAGATGTGGGCTTGAGCCCCAGCTTCCTTCAAAAGAGGGGATTTTATGTGAATGTCCATTTCGTACTGAGCACTGTGCTTGTTCAGCCTCTGAGTTTGGTACTGGTATCTGCATTTCGTGAACGAGGAATTAAGGCATACAGATGTTGAGTCATTTTCCTGAGGTTGCATGGCTAGGGCAGGGACTTTTAAGTCCCCCGAGTCCGTGGACTTGGTAGCCCATGTTTCTCCTTATTTTCCTTTGCCAGAGCTTCCCACATCCTGCCACATTCTCTCTGCTGCCGCCACTCCCAGTTTAATCCCCATTTACTAAATATCACTTCACAGGAAAGTTCTCAAGGACAGATTTCCTCGTCTTGGGCTCCTCCCTCCTGCTATCCCTCCCCTTCACAGATGTTTGTTGAACCCTCATCGTGTTCCTGGCACCCTAGGGAAGCGCAAGGGACAGGACAGGGATCTCTACTCCTATGCGGCTCTGCCTTTAGCAGGGAAGATAAGCAATAGGAAATAAACACTTCAAGTAATAACAGATCATGAAAGATGTGTTTAGATTGTGGCAGTAACAGAGAAGAGATGGAGTAATCCACAGGGACACCTCCCAGTGTTTAGGCCAAATGGATAAGACCAGGAACCAGGTAGTGGGAGTGGAGAGGCAGAGGTGGATGCCAGAAATTGGCAAGGATTTGGAGCTAGATGAGCTATAGAAGGGTAATGATGATGACGATAGTTAATAGTCGTGGGTACTGACTCCATCTGAGGTCACGTTCTTAGTCTAAGAGCTTTAGAAATTCTGTCTAATCTTTACAACAGCCTCATAAGGAGAATACTGAATGTACTCTTTGGAGAGAGCATTATTATGCTCATTTGCAGGTAAAGATTCAGAGTCACGAAGGTCAGCTTGCCCAGAGTTGCATCTAGTAAGGGGTAGAGCTGGGATTCAGAACCCAGCTGTGACTCCAGGGCCTGTGCTCTCAGCCGCTGCTCTGGAGCCAAACTCTCACCGCTAGATGGAAGAATAGACAGAGAAACATCCCCAAGGCAGGGGTCCTGGCTGGAGAAGCATCTTTTCAGGAGACTAGGGCAGACACCCTGATTAGGAGACTTTCCTCAGGGAGCCTGTGATACCCACAAAGGGATCACTGACTTTCAGAGCAGTGAGGGGCTTGGGGCATTTTGTGGCTTGAGCAGCAGCATGGGTACCTTGTTTGGGAAACTGATCATCACCCTCCTGATGAACTGAGAAAGGAAGACCCAAGGTGTTTCCAGGTATGTGTACCTGGTGCTGGTGGCCAGATCCTGACCTGATCCTGATCCTTTCCAGTTTCCACAGTGTCACACCCACAGACTGATGACCTGGTGCTTTGAGTTGGAACCCTTCACGTGGCATTACATGCCCTGTCCCAGGAGGAGGCCTGGCTCTGCTGCGGCCTTTTGGGTGGCACTGGCTGAACATCACCTTTTGGTGACCCGCTTTCTGCAGAAGGGGCAGAATCTAAAGGATTGCCTCAGAGATTTGTTTTTGAAAAAGAGGCCAGCATCTTCCAAAGTTGTAGTCAGGCTGTAGCTCCCCTGAGCAGCTGGTGCCAGGAACCTTAAAGGTTCCATCTCCAAGCAAAAAAAAAAAAAAAAAATGTTTTTAATTCTACTTCCAGAAATGCAAAGCTGCCAAGTGGATGGGAGTGGTACCGCTCTCTGTTAGTCTGACGGTGTCTGTTTGTGGGTACCCTGGAGGCAGCACCCTGAAGCCTTCCACTTACAATGTTATTTCTTCTGACTCCTGTGCCAGCCTGTATCTCAAAAAACACTCTTCTGAGAGCTTAAGGGAAATGCTGAGCCACAAAGTGCAAGCGTCTGCATTCTGCCGTGCCCTCGTCGTTCTCTGGCTATTGCTCTCTGTCTCTCTCTCTGTTTTGTTTCTGTTGAATAAGCAAAAGCAAGAGCAAATTTATTCCTCAGATCTCATATGAAAATGCGTAGTAATTGTTTCTTTTTGCTATTGTCAATATGTTTCTGTTCCATTCATTGAACTTCACTCTCAGCTCCTCCCGCCATCTCACAGTTAAACATACAGGTTATCTGCCCGCTCCCCTGGCACCCTTTATAAAACCACTTCATTTCCCCCTCCAGGTCTTGGTGGGATGGGGTACTTACCTTACCTGGGGTGGGGGGGCAGGGCATGTTGGGATCTGCCGTAGAACCATCACTCTTCCCCTTGAACCTTTTCTTTTTGGCCGGGGCTGGGTTTGAACCTGCCACCTCCGGCATATGGGACCGGCGCCTACTCACTGAGCCACAGGCGTGGCCCTGAACCTTCTTATTTATTTATTTATTTATTTTTATTGAATCATAAATGTGTACATTAGTGCAATCATGGGGCATAATGTGGTGACTTCATATACAATCTGAAATATTTTCATCAAACTATTTAATATAGCCTTCATGGCCTTTTAATCACTATATGAAGACATTTATATTCTGCATTTAGTAAGTTTCACTTGTACCCTTCTACCCCTCCCCCCGCCCCTCCCCTCCCTTGTCCCTTTCCCCATATTCTTGTGCTATAATTGGGTTTCAGCCTTTATATGATGAACCTTCTCATTTTAATACTTGGTCCAAGGCCCTTCAGGGCTCACCCCAGGTCTGGGAAGCACCTGAACTCAGAAGTAATCAATTCTGATTTATAGGCAAGTTGGGGTATAATTAGCAGTCTTGATTTAGTGTCACCGTGGCCTGAAACTTTGCCATTTTCTTCCTCTCTGTGCGGATTGAAATGGTCAGTTCCTGAGACAGGGTGGCGAGTTATCTTCAAACTCTGACTATCAAGACCTTCAACAAGCCACTTCTCTGAGCCTCAGTGTCCTTAACCCGGGGGATTGGATTGTGATGTCCTCTCACAAGGGGCTGAAGAGTAAATGATAGCACTTCTCAGGCCCAGCTCACCTGGAACTTGGTGGGCATCATTTTCTTCCTATGCCCTTCCCTGAGAGAAGTGGGGCCACACATGGGGAGGCAGTGGGTCTGCTTCCAGCCCGCTTTGCTGCAGGCACATCACTTGACCTCGGAGGCCTCAGCCTGCTTACCTGTAAAACAGGCTAATAGTAGCTGCCTTCCCTGTCTCATCCAGTGAGAAGAGAGTACTAGGCAGAAGGAGAATCACAGGCTCTTGGGGCTGGAAAGGGTTGTATTAGTTTCAACCTTTTGTTTTGTAGATGGGAAAAGCAAGGCTCAGAGGAGCAAAATGACTGGCCCAAGATGACCTGGCCGGTTTGCAGTGCATGGTCAGCAGGCCGTGCTGCCTGGGCTTGGGGACACTGCTTTAACTAAATGCTTACCTGTCTGTTACCTCCTGAACATATGTGGAGAGGCTCACTGCTCCGTGTGTGGTGGTGGACGGACAGATGGCCCTTCTCCTGCCATATGCTCCAGCCCAGTTACGAGGGTGGGGACTGAAGGAGGTCGTACACCATCACACATGGTGGGGAGGCACTCCTGTTGCTGAGCGGAAGGGCTGCCTGGCTCTGGAGTTCCCGCCTCCCTCCTGCCCTCGGGCTCAAGTGGTCCATTTTTGGCCTCCCTGTGCCTAGCCTTGTGCTCCATGCTCGCTGGGGAATTGCACAGAGAAGCAGCTGCCTGTTAGCAGAACAGACACTGGCCAGGGCCTGTTCTGACGAGGGGCAGGGAATCCTGCAGCTGGTGAGGGGGCCAAGGGTGGGGGCCACCGCAGGGCCCCTTGAAAAGTCTGGAGGAGGTGGGGCTGTGGGTGGGCCTCCAAGGCCTTGGACTGGGCTGAGAAGGGGCAAGGGCAGGCTCTTTGGTTGGGAGAGATGCTCTGAGCAGGGTCTAGAGGCAGAGTCTGGAAGGTGCATTTTGGGGAACCAAGGTTCACACTGAGGGCTGAGAAGGCTCTGGGAGAAAGAAAAACATTTTTATTTGCAGAGGAGGTTTTATAGTGTTAGTAATTGGGCAGGCAAGTGTCTGAGAGATTTAGTTCGTGTCACACAGCGATTAGGATCATTATTTTGGCTCAGAGGGTTGCTGAGAGTCTGACTTCACCTGTCATTGTGAGGCTGGGTTTGCACACCCTGAGGATCTAATGGGGCCAGAGGGAGCATGGTGACTTCCTGAGCCTCCCCCCCTCTGAGAAGCCCTATAGAATGGGGCCCTTGGGACCCGCAGCTGGGTGTGGGAACCCAGTCTTGCTTTGGCTTCGCTTTGGCCCCTTCTAGGTCACTGAGCGACTTCCCGCCTGCCTCAGCCCGCCTCCTCTCGAGCTGGCTTTCCGCTTATCTTAATTTATTGATGAAAACTTGTTTTACGGTCCAGAGCACAGACGGCAGCAGCTCTCTGCCAAAAGAAAGCACGCCCGCAAATCGGGAAAGCGAGCCGCCTCCTGGAGATGGGTGGCTGGGGACCAGGAGGCAGTGGGAGTGTAGCCAGTGGGGAGACAGGGGTGGACAGGTCTCAGAGAGGCCCTCGAGCGGCCACCTGGTGTGCAGGCAGGTGGGGACAGCAGCAAGACCTCTCTGCCCCTCTCCACTGTTGCCTCCAGACTCAGGGCTGCCTGATCTCCGAAACCCGGGGAGTGAAGGCTATAGGCCATAAATACTAATAATGGCTCCCATTTATAGCTGTGTATGAGGCGCCATGCTAGGAAGTTTATTTTCATGAATCTCATTTAGTCCCTACTACGACTCTGTGTGGTAGGTATCATTAATCCCCATTTAAAAAACAAGCACTAGAGAAGAATTTGTTTTTTGAGGTCCTGCCGCCTGGTAAATGATGGAACCGGGAACTTGAACCTAGAGTGCCTGGTCTCAAGGCAGAACTTGTCCACAGCCTTTCCTGACCCCCGCACTCCAACACTGGCTGATGTTTGTGACTGCTGTCTCCTGGTCATGGTTGCTCTCTCCTGGTCTTGGTAGCCCCCGGTGGTTGGACAGCTGCTCTCTCCTGGTCTTGGTAGTCCCCAGTGGTTGGACAGCCCAGCGCTGGGCCCAGGGCGGATGCTGGTGAGGCATGGGGGAGTAACTACCTGGCTGAGGGATCCGCGGTGCAGGTGACCAGTCCAAAGTGTGGAACATGTTTGAGCTGATTTTGTGCCTTCCTCTGCAGCCTGTATCCTTGGTGGGTCAAGTAAGGCTATTCCTAACATCCCATCAGTTAGCTATAGGCATTGTATAGAAAAGCGCTGGACTCCAGTGAGTTCCAATATCCTTATCTGTAAGTTAGGATAACAACTCAAATGGTTCTTACAACCATTTGCCAACACAGTGTATGTGAAAGTACTGTTTGGAAAATAAATAGCAAAGGGTTGTTGCTATGATATTTCCTCTGTTCTGTGGAGATACAGGAGCAGAAAGGTCCACTGAACTCCACGTTAGTTTATTTTGTTCAGCAGAGCAGGGGGTCTGCCTCGGTGGGCCGCCCCTGTGCCTTCCTGCCTGGGCAGGCTCGGAGGCAGTCAGCGGTCCCTCTTGCAACCCTTTTGCACCCTGGGACTGTGTTCCTGGTTCCCTACATTCTTTGGTGTGATGTTCCACTCAGGTGGGGTTAGAAAGTTACTGAAAATGTCTAATAAAATGAAGTTTGTGATTTTTTTTAGGTTTGTAGGGGGCGTGTACAGGTTACAATCACAAGATTTGAAGTCACAGCAAATTGGATTCAAAGCCTGACTCTGCCAACTCTGGGTGTCAGCTTAGACAGGATATTCAATCTCTTTGATCCTGAGTGTTCCTGTTTGTAAGTGGGAGAAAGAGCAGTAACTGCCCCATATGACTTTCTTGGAGAGGGCTGGACACAGCTCCGATGTGTACATAATGTAGGCTCCATCAATGCTGGCTTCATCAGCAGCATCACTGCCTTCGTCACCCTCATCACCACCACGATTATCACCAACACTGCTTTATTTATTTATTTATTTATTTATTTATTTATTTATTTTTTGCAACCTGCCACCCCTGGTATATGGGGCCGGCGCCCTCCTACTTGAGCTGCAGGTGCCGCCCAACACCGCTGTTTTTAATCTTATCCTGCTAGAGGTAGACCTCCAGGCCACTGAGGCTGGCCTATACATGCTATACCATAGCCAGCCTTCCTTTCTTGGAGTAGGGCCGTGTCAAGGGGCCCTTCCTGGGGTATATGAGGAAGAGCCAGGCAGATGACCTAGGTCTAAGCAGTGGAACGTGGTGGGTAAGAACATGGTTTTTGGAGTCAGGTTTCGTGGATTCCTTCACTGCTTAACTTCACTACGCTTTTGTTTTCTCATCTGTAAAATGGGGAGGACAAAAATAGTGCCCCCTACACTGGGCTGGAGGATTAAATGAGGCAGTGAAGACAAAGTACTCAGAAGGGTGCTGCCCTGTGGCCAGCACTCAGGAGCACTAGCGTGTGACTGTCAATGGCAGCAGAACACCAGGGAAGGACAGGGGAATTGAGCTGTGGCTGCTGGGAGCAGGCATGGCTCCGTCTTTAGGTGCTTCATGACCTTGGACCTGTTTCTCTGGGGAAACGGTGGACAGGCAGCGTACAGCACAGCTCAATTGCAGTGCCCAAGTTACAAAGCTGAGGGCAGGCTGCAGCCTCCTGCTGTACCAGTAGAGCCCACAGGGGGGCAGCCCTGGCACAGGGCAGGGAGGGATCTCAGGTTGTCACTTAAGTTGGTGCTGAGACCATCTCTGGCAGAGAGACCTGCACTTCACTGGCTTGTGTCCCCCATGAAGCATGTCAGAAAAATCCATGTCAAAATCCTGGCGTGGGTGGACATGGCTCCCAAGTATAAATAATCAGGCCATGTGTACTGGATCCCCAGGGAGAAGGCCCATCATATATTGGCCATGTCAAGGGCTTAGAGCAAAAGTGTGTGTGGGTGGCTGTCCTGGGGCCAGAGATAGGCCCGGTTGTCAGCCACCATCTTTCTTGATGTCTGTACGTGTCATGCTGGATCACTACTTGATGAATGCAGGCCGTGGAAAATGCCTTATTATGTGATTAAAAGAGCCTCCGGTCTGAGATGGGCAGAATGGAGGCAGCCTTGATGAATGAAAAGTACCCCGTAGTGAGGTATTTTCACTGTGTGGCTTTTCTTCACCTTTGGGGAGACCTTTGTTCCCCAAACAGAGAAAACAGCCCCCATTCCCTTCCCTAGTCTGAAGGATGAGTTATAACCTCCCAGACAATTTGAGCTTCTTGCCAGAAAGATGTAATGTGAATTCAAGGTTTCCTCATCCCGCTCCCCTTGCATTTTCCAAGGAGTTTGAGTAATAACACAATTCCTTGTACACTATTTATATTCCGAAGAGCACAAAGTGCTCGGCAGACTTAGCCTGTTCATCCCCAGTGTCCCCAAGTGCTGGGGGGGAGGGTGTGCTTTCCTTCTCTCTCGGATTTTTATCGGGGAAATATCTCAGAAAGGTTAAAGGACTTGCCAGAGCTGCACAGCGCCTTGCCTCCCCCCACCCCAAGCCCCGGCTCTGAGTCCTGAGATCTGGCTGCCTTCTCAGGGAAGCCCAGGTGGCTGCCAGTTTATGTGCAATCCTTGAAGGTTGGTTTCTTAAGCCCATCATGCCTCCCACAGCAGCCCCCGGCTTCATGTATTGCTGTATGCTTTGATGCTGTCAGAAATGCCTTTCTCCCCAGATGCACAAATGAAACAAATGCAGGCAGGAGAAGATATGCCGGTGGTTGGAAAATCATTTCTCCAGACCCCTCTGACAAGCTATTCTGGGTCCATGGCATCTTCCTTCCCACTCTATAGTGACCTTGGGAGCTGAGACAGTGCCCTGGCCAATGGTCCCAGGCTGTCTCCCGTGGCTCTTGCCTGGCCCAGGAGCTCAGGCAGCCATGGCCCTGGGGAGTGCAGGTTGGGAGACCTATGGGTCTGTCCCCCAGCCCTGCCCCCCAGCGTAGACTGCCCTTCCTGCCCAGCACGCTGGTGGGGTGTTACTGGGAGTGATGGCCTGAGGCTCGGGGCTGTTTCTTGCCTAGTGTTGACAAGTTCCTGTGTGGGGAAAAGGCATGTCCAAGGGTCATTGTGCCCCACTCTTGGAGGATAGGCAGTCCTCCAAACAGCTCAGAGAACCAAAACCTCTTGTGGAGGCTGTGATGGTGGGTTGTCAGCCTCCCTCTCGGGCAGTTCTTCTGTGTGCCTGCCGCATCAGTGTTTTAGCCCATGAGGCCGAAACAGCCGTGTCCTCTCACTTGCAGGGTCTGTCCAGGGCCTGCGCAGAATCTCACAGTCTAGGGGCCACATCCTCCTGCTGCAGCAGTGAGCAGGGGCTGGACGGGCTGGTGGGAGCTTGGGAACACTGTGTTCCAAGTGCTTCCTGTGTACCCTCTTCTGGTACCCACGCTCACCCCCTTTTGCGTACATACGCAGCATCATCTATCTGGGAAGAGCCCCCAGCCCCTTACCCAGGCCCAGAACGTGCCTAACTGGGAAGAAAGTACAGTCCTGCCCCTCATGCATGGCCTGCCCTGGGAGGACTGTGGTGGCAGCAGGATCGATGTTGATGGACTGGTGAGTGATGTCTTCTCCTTCACAAGGCTGGCAGCTGTGCTATATCGTCCCCTGCTGTTTGCCATCCTGGCCACATGTCACTTTGTGGCGCTTCTGGGGGCTGTTCCTCCTGGCTGCCTTAGCTCCATATCGGTTCCCCTTGGGGATTCTGACCTTGCCTCTACCTCCTTTTCCAGTTCCTCAAGGAGGGAGCAGGCCTGTGGGTCAGTTAGAGAAAGTAGAAAGTTACTGGCCCCTGAGAAAGTGAACCTGGGGCCTGCTGTGTGGTGGAGGTGCGGGAGGAGAGCCCAGTTGTCCTGTGACATCCCAGACAAGAATGAGTTATAAGGGGGCTGTATTGGGGCAGCACGAGATGGACACCCTGGCCCTCCCCATTTCTAGTCCTGGCCTCTTGCTCCCTAGGCGTCAGCTGTCTTGGAGACTGGGCCATCTCTCACCCCTGACCTGGTCCTTGAAGCCCAGGAACAGATTCAGATTCTCCCTGGCTATGCTACCCTAGAGTCACACAGAGAATTTGGTTGGAGTGAGCCCCAGGGTAGCCCCATCCTCAGGCCAGGTCTGGAAGCCCAAACAGATGGTGCTTAAGCAAAGCTGACCGCACACATCCCTGGGGAGCAGAGAGCCCCAGGCCCTTTGTGTAACCTGCTGGAAGCCAGGACTGACCGGCCTGGGCATTTATCCCCAACCAAGGCCCTTAACCTCCTGGAGGGGGATATGGGACTGTCCTTAGAGCCTCAGATGGGAGCCGCTCCACTCAAGTGCCTTTCGGGTTTTCGTATTACAAGAAATACAAGTATAGTAACAGGACTCGCTCTCGACTGGTAGGGGTTTTGGTGAATTAGGAGAGTGGTTATAAAGTTTGCTGGAGAGAATTGTCACTCTTGGAACATATAATTCAAGAGCTTTATTAACTCTAGAGGCTTGTAGCTCCCAAACTCAACATACCTTAAGTTTGGCCATGTGTAACATTCTTTCCTAGAACCATCTTCTACAGAGAATAACCCCATTCAGGAATAATCAAAATGTAACTGGGTTGTAAGTATGCAAATGCTTTATGTAATGTTTATTTGGAGGAAAATTAGGCTCAGAAATATGGGTGTGATCTCCCTAACACCTGTGCAAGCTGGTGATACTGGGGGCCGCAAAGTGAAATTGTGAAGAAATTAGAGCTTTGAGAGAAGGTGTCGGGTCAGAAAAAGAATGACCAAGGAATTGTGTCATTTGGCTTTAAATTATGCACAAACTCAGGATGAGACAAAACTTGCTGTGGTTACTAGTCAAGCTGATGGGGGCTTAAGCTGGATTACTAGGAGTATAGAGCTCAGAGTGTGGGAGGGGAGAATTGATCCTACTAAAACTGGAGTATGACTTTCATTTTGAGACAGAGATGAGCCAGGGTGGATGACTCAAAGGTAAAAGATCAAAAAAGCCCTTTAATAGGCCAGAAGACTCGGGAAAGGACGTTGTTAGAAACACCGCTTGATAAGCGTTTAAAGGCTTATCGTGCTTGTTCTTGGTGGGCTTCTTGGGCAAAAGTGGGACTGACGCGTGTTAGCCACAGGGAAATGGATTCTTGAGTTAATAGCAATTAATGGTTAGCTAGTTAGAGTTTTGAAAAAAAGAGTATGTTGTTGGATGGTGATCATAAAGACCGTGGAGGACCCGCTGTGGCTGCCTCCCCCTCTGGTTTCACCAAGCTGTGTTTTTTCTACCTGTTCAGTGACTTTGGCAAAGATGTTTCTGTGACTTTGTCCCTTCAATTCCCTCCATGCAGAATCGGAATCATTGTCTGGCTCACCCCCATCCCCAGCCCCTCCTGTCTCTCCCGTTATGGCTGTGAGAATGAATGAGCTTCAGGTCCTCTAGAAGGCAAGGGGCGTCTGAAATACAAAGTAGCGGCTGCTCTCCTGGCACTGATATATTGTCTCTGCTCCTTGTGATGAAGTTCTTGGCAGGTTGGCTTCTCCCAGGGCCAGGCAGGTTCATTATTAGCCAGCATGTCAGGCTGTGAAATTAAAGCCATTTTGGTTTTCTTTTTTATTTTCCACATCAACTAATTTATTAAACGCTGTTAAACATTGGGCCTGGCCCTGGCTCATAGAAAGCATAGAGGGGTGCTGAGATCTAGAATTTGAAAACCTCCTGTAAGCAGAGAGAGGTTGAGGATGGCAGGGGGCCAGGGGATGTGCTGGGGGGCACCAGTGGCACCCTCCCACTGGAGGAGCCCAGGAGTCTTGTTGGAGTCTGCAGAGACACACAAGGCATTGGGGATTAAAATAGTCAGAGGTGTGATGGGCTCTGATGGAGGCTAGGGCAGGTGAGGGGGTGGTTCACACCAGAGAGCTAGGGGCATCTGGGGGAGAGGGTAACTTGGGGGTACAAGGGACTCCAGGAGTGGGGAAGATGAAGTACACAGGGCTTCTCCTTCAGGTGGGCTTATGTGTCTGCAGCTGGTCCTGCTCCTGGGCTGTGGCTCGCTCAGGTCTCCCCAACCCCCATCATTCATTCATTCCTCGAGCACATATTTGTCTAGTATTCCAGGAGACATACTCTGGGCCCTATACTGGAAGAAAAATGGACAGGACATGAACCTGGGTCTGGAAGTGCTTGCATTTTAGTGAAGGTGGGCAGCAGACCTACATAGAAGCCTCAGGGGGTGCCAGTGGGAGACTGTTGGCAGCTATGGTGGGATATGGATGGTGACCATCCCTGGGTTCAAAGCAGCATGCAGGTGGGAGGGAGGGTAGTTTAAAGACCCCACAGCAGACAATGGTGGCTGGCTGCATGAACCATAGATAAGGATGTGTGGCAGAAAAGTATATTAAAACTACAAGTTAGTATGGTTCAAAGTAGAGATGAGGACAGATATCATGGGGCTATTAGGCTAATTACAAGACATAATAAATGAAGTGAGTCAGGAATGTGGGCTGATGATGGGGCCAGGGCTTGGCTGGGTCTCAGGCCACCTGTTTGGCACATGTGGATGGCCCTGCGGGGATGGGGAGTACTCGGAGACAGCCTGTTGGCTTGAGGCTTCTCAGTGCTGGGGGCTCTGTACCTTCTCCCTTCTGCCGAGTTATGGCAGGACCCAGACAGGATGGCCCTGTAGGAGGAGGACGCAAAGGCATTGCCAAGGGTGAGGCACTGTTCTTGTTCTTGTTCTTGACTCTGGGAATTCAATTGTGAACACAACAGGCCCCAATCCTGGCCCTCATAGAGGCTATGGGCAAATACAAGGATGGGAGTTTGTCTTTTCAAGTTCGGATGTAAATGTGTTCAGAACCCTGGGTTGAACTGGGGGAGTTGACAGGAGGTGGAGGAGGCTTGGTACTCAGAGAGGTCCATAGGCCTGTTCTGCTTAGAGAAGGATACCGATCAGGCCTGGACCGCACCAGGGTGGCTTGTGACCTCTGGTAGGTTGGTGCTAACACTGGCTGGGTCCTGATCCCCTGAGTCACCCTGCCTTGCCCCAGATTCCCCTGCCTTATAGCTTGGTCATCTCAGCTGAGATAACTCTCTGGTTTGGGAAGGGAATTTTCCCAAATGCCACCAACTAAGCTCTCTTGACTCTGAGCTTTGGCTGTGCCACCATTGGCCTTGCCTCGTTCTGGGGCTGGGCAGCCTCCGCTTGGGATGGCTTCCCTGTCCTACTTCTCCTTGCTCTGGCTTCAGGGGTCAGCTCCCTGTCTTCCTGCTCCCTGGACCACTGTTCTGTTTCCCCTGTGCAGGGCTACGCCTGGCTCTCTGAGACCCTACGGCAAAACTGTTCCTACTGTTGACCCTCCCTCCGCCCACTGCCACCCCCCAGGCCTCAGCCCCATTGCTATCCTGGCCTGGCCCTCCCCAGACGCCTCACTGGAGTCTTCCCAGCACTTTCTTCCCCTTGTGTTGTGTCATGCCTTTCAGAGCCAGCATTATCTTTGGCCACCTCTGCCCTACCCCTGGAGGGAACACACCTGGTTCTTTCTCCAGTGGCTGTGCTCTCAGGGGAGATGACAGCCCGAGATGGGTGCCTGGCATGAGGTTGGGACTCGGGGCTGGGACTTCTGTTAACGTTTGGTGCCAGATCGTTCCTTATTGTGGGGCTTCCCTGCTCTCTGCAGGTGTTAGCAGCCCGAGCCTCTCCCAGCAGATGCCATTAACACACACTCCCTTAGCTATGACGGCCCAGAATGGCTCCAGACATGTCAGATGTTCTGTGTGTGGGGAGTGCACTTGCTCTTCATAGAGAACTGCCGAGCGGAGGATGGGAGCACCATGTCTCAGGCTTGACTAAGACCACACTGGAGGGACCTGAGAAATCATATAGTCCAAATCCCACATTTTAAAGGAAATTGGGCCTTGGAGAGCCAAAAGACCTTACGTTCACACAGGGGAGCAGCATGATGAAAAAGGTGTCCTAAGCCAGGTGTGGTGGCTCACGCCTGCAATCTTAGCACTCTTGGAGGCCACATTGGATTGCTTGAGCTCAGGAGTTTGAGACCAGCCTGAGCAAGTGTGAGACTCCTGTCTCTATTAAAAATGAAAAACTGAGGCAAGAGGATCTCTTGAGCCCTAGAGTTAGTTTTCTGGGGGGCTAACACAGCTAACACCACAACACTCTACCAAGGGCAACAAAGTGAGACTCAGTCTCAAAAAAATAAAAATAAATAAAGAGGTGTCCTAGAAAAAGGATTCAGGCAGCTCTGTCTAGGCTGGGCTGAAACACAGAGGCCAGGGAAGGGAGGGCAATCTGGGCGTGAGGCCGAGGGCTGAGGTAGTTGTCTTGGTACCTGCCCTGTCAGTCAGCACCCGTCATGTGGGGAGCACTCCCAGGTAGAGAAGGGGTCTGCACAAAAAGCCAGAAAACTTGTCCCTGCCTGGAGAGGGCCCTGGCTCTGAGGTTTGGGAGGGCCCTTTGCTTCTGCAGCTGCCCAAGGTCCACCGGTAGTACCAGCTCCAGCAGGTTTCCTGCTTATTCATTCAGGGGTCTGGCTTTTGGAGCCATAAATCTTCAGTATGAAGATCACGAATTTTCTATGGTGTGATTAATGAAAGCAAAATTGAGGCGGCAGCATATAAGCTGACCAGATTGAATAAAGTCAGAGTGACAAGTTGAAGGAAAGTTTCAGCCTGGTGCTGGCAAACCCAAAGCGCTTCTGAGGCGGGCTGGAGCGCCACCTAGTGGTCGCAGGCAGTGGCGGGCCCCATTCCCCACTATGGAACCTGGTGATGCCTCTCGTTGGGCGAAGCTCAGAGTCTGGATATGCTCCTGCCTTGGGAACCATGACTTGCTTCCACCCAGGGCTGTTCCAGGGCAAAGGAGGTGCAGGACCCCTCTTAACAGTGCGGGGGACCCAGGCAGCTGCATACCTTCCTTTTGATCCTCCTGCAGTTCCTCAAACAATTTCTAGTTTAGTAATACATGGAAATATCCCTGCCCTGTTTTGTTTTTTTCCATTTGCTGTCTGGACCACTGTTCTGTTTCCCCAATTTATCAAAATTCAACTCATTTTTCAAAGCCTGGCGAGGCCTGCCAATATTGCCTTCAAAATACATCTCAAACAAAAAAACCCCAAAACATCTCAAATTGGACCATTTCTCACTGCTCTTCTCACCCAATCACAGTCGCCTCTGCTTGCTCTCCTGGCCACCCCTCACCTCTGATGGGTCTTCTATGAACAGCATCCAGAGGGATCCATTGAAAACATAAATTAGATCATGTAGTTCTCCAGCTCTAGGCCTTCCCATCACACTAAGAATGCCATAAGTGCTCTTTATCTGCAAGGTCCCAGGTGACCTGGCTGCCCCACCTGCTGAGTTTCCTGCCGCTTGTCACCTCCTTTGCTCCGTTGCAGCCACAGGGCCAGCTTGTGCTTCCTTGGTGGGCCAGGCTATTCCTTTTATCCATGAGATTCTTCTCCCAGATTTTACATGGCTCAAGCGCCACCTTTCCTGAGAGGCCTTCCCGGCTCACCCTCACCCACTTCCTGACTTGTAATACATCCTTGTTTTTCTTCATTGCACAAGTCAGCCCCTGAAATTCTGCCATGTTTGCTAATGTAAGGGCTGTGTCCTCTGTAAGAATCCACTCTTCGTGAAGGCAGGGAGCTTTGCTGGGGGCTGTTTACTGCTGTCTCCCCAGCTCTGAGAGCAGGGCCTGCACAGGGTATGTTGGTGCTCACTTTGGGTTTGTGGATGGAATGTGCTGGGGAAACGTCCTCTCCCCAGGGCCTCTGTCCCTTCCCCTTGCCTTCCAGAACACAAGCCACAGCCCTCTCTGCCTAACCTCAGGCTGCCTTGCCTCAGCCCCATGTGTCAGTGTTTCCTCTCTGGAGCCAGAGCAGCATGAGAGCAGGGCCTGTGCCCAATTCATGGAGTCACAGCAGTGAGCACAGTCCCTACGCAGAGCGGCCACCCAGGAAACAGCTTTGCAGTGAGCTGTACCTGGTCCTGGCCACCCACTTCCCGTACTTTATTTCATTTAAATTCTCGCAGGAAGATGCTGGTATTCTCATTGTGCGTAGGAGGAGTTTACAAGGTCACGCAACCCGGACGAGCTGCTGAGTATCTAGTGTGTGTCTGTGATTTCCGAGTCCTTCCCTTCCCATCTCATGTTTGCCCTGCATGGAAGGCTTCTGCCCTCCAGCTGCTCCGTGTCCACCCATCTTACAGGGACTGCCTCTTCCACCTGGCTTCTCTGGCCAAAACAGTGGATGCCTCCCCTCAAGGCCTGTAGCATTTATTTGACACCAGTGTATACTTCCTGGGGGTGGTAGGTGCTGCACTTTTATTGCTCTGATCCAGCCAGAATAGAGCACCGCCCCCCCCAGCCCCCGGCCCGGAAGGCAAGTCTCTGAAGCGGTTGTAGCTTTCTGGCGCAGCATGCGGTGTGCTGTGGGTACTTAGTACATGCTGGCTGGCTGATTGATTGGCCCCTCCGACTCAGCAGACTTCCCCAAGCAGGCAGAGGGTGCTGGGGAGTGTCAGCTATATCGAGCATAAAATAAGGCAGATGTGGAGATTTGTAGCCAATGAAACAGAAGCTTCCCCAGGTGAAGCTGGTGGTGCCGGCAGCCCCAGGGGTGCTGCAGAACAGAGTTGGTTCTTGGTTTACAGGCTGATCGTGTTGGCAGCTGGCTTGGGGCAGGGGGACGATAACAAAGGCAGCTGTGGATTCCCACGTCCTGCACACTGGCCAGCCCTCAGCCAGCCCGATGGGTGCTTTTCTTTCTCTATCTGTGGGAAATTTGTTCTTTAGACTCCTGAGAACAGTGGCAAATGGCCCTTCTGGTCAGGGCAAGAGACAGAGTCACTGGAAATTCTGGTTCCAAGAAACTGGACTCTGAGATTCTACCCACTCCCAGCAACAAGTCCAGACTTTCTTTCCCTGGCCACAATTCCCCACTCCCAGCTTCTCCTGAATGTCAAGGCTTCTTCTCTGTCAAGAGAAATAACCTCAAGCCAAAGTACTTTCAATACGCTTGTTAACGTGCTTTAGGCTCTGTCTCCTTTATTGTGACCCTCAGAGTGACTCTGCACGGTTCATGAAGCTGGTCTAATTCCATCTGCCAGATGGGGAGACGGAGGCCTGGGGAGGCTAGGGGATTAATCTTGATCGTGCAGCTGACACGCCCTGGGTCTCTGGCTGTGCCTGACTGGTAGTCTGGTCCCCTCACCATTTTGTATCTGGGGATGGGGGCTGTGCAGTGTGTCCAGTTCCCGGTTTGGTGGAGATGAATATGAGAGCGAGGCTGGTCTAACAGGTCTTCCTTCCTCTCCAGCTCTGCGGCTGTGGGCTGCTCGGAGTGGGCATCTGGCTCTCCGTGTCGCAAGGCAACTTTGCCACCTTCTCCCCCAGCTTCCCCTCGCTGTCTGCGGCCAACCTTGTCATCGCCATTGGTACCATCATCATGGTGACGGGCTTCCTTGGCTGCCTGGGGGCCATCAAGGAAAACAAGTGCCTCCTCCTCAGTGTGAGTTGGACGCCCATGTCCCCGGCCCTCTGAACTCCCGATCTCCCTGCACTTGCACCACTGAGACAGGCACAGCCTGGACCATCAGCCCAACTGGGTGCCCAGCTGAACCCAGGAAATTGCTTCTAGAGTGTTATACGCCTGAACACACCCCTCTTCTCATGATTGTTATCCTTGCCCCGAGTTGTCTCCCTACTTTCCCATCATTCATGTGCTTTATCCCACCCCTCTGACCCATGTCCCATCTGGGCTGTCTAGGTCTCCTCAGGAGGTGGCCCCTAAGGCCTGGAGAACCCTGTCCAGGGGCCAGCTCTGCCAGCTTCCCTACCACTCTTTCCACATGCACCCTCTCCCCAGTTGTCACCACTGCCATGTACCCATGCTGGACCTTGCCTTTCCAGTTCTTCATCGTCTTGCTGACCATCCTCCTGGCAGAGCTGATCCTGCTCATCCTGTTCTTTGTCTACATGGACAAGGTAAATCTCAGGAGAGGGGAGGGGCCAGACACAATTCCGCTGCCCCTGGGCTTGGGCCACGGGCCTTTCCCTGACCAGAGGGAAGGTGCTGGTAGATAGTACCTGCAAAGGAAGGAAGATGGAGCCAGGAGTTGGGGAAACGCCAAATGGAGGGTTTGGTGGGAGCATCATCGGGGCAAGTTTGGGGGGACTAAGGACTCATTACTCTGTGCAACCTCAGGAAGTGGAGGCCTCTAAATTACCAGGCATGGCCTAGACTGCCTGTTTTGTAGTGAGCTCCCATCACTGCACGTATTCAAGCCACATGGAGGCTGGACGTGGTGGCTCCTGTCAGTAACAAGCCAATGCAGGTGGATCACCTGAGCTCAGGAGTTTGAGCAAGAGCAAGACCCCGTCTCTATTAAAAATAGAAAAGACTAGTCAGGCATTGTGGTGGGCACTTGTAGTCCCAGCTACTGGGGAGGTTGTGGACCTCAGATTAAAGTGACCTGTCTGTCCTTGTCTTGTTCCCAGCATGTTTTGAGAGGGGCAGTCTGTGGGGAGGATGTCGTGTCTCTGTGTAGGGGGTGTTTGCTTGTGGTTGTGGCTCCTGCAGGCGCAGGGCAGTTGGAGGTGTGCGTCTGTTTCTGCCTTTTTGTGGCACAGCCCTGCCCTCCGAGTTTGGCTCTTCTGGGACTCAGTGGGTGCATCAGCATGCTGTAGGCTGCAGCTGGGGTCTCACCCCTGCTGGGCCGCAGAGCCTCCCAGTAGGACAGGGCCCCCTAGACCAGTTGCCTCTTCTCCCCTTTTTCCTAGATGTCACCAGTAGTGTGACCTGGGGTAGACTGGGTAGAGGATCTGCATTCTGGTCCCCACAACCCACCTTGTCCCTCCTCCTGACAGGTGAATGAGAACGCCAAGAAGGACCTGAAGGAAGGCCTGCTGCTGTACAACACCGAGAACAACGTGGGGCTCAAGAACGCCTGGAACATTATCCAGGCCGAGGTGAAGGCCAAGAAGAGGCGTTGAAGCCCAGGGCTTCCACCTGTCTCTCCAGGGGACAGAGTTGGGCACTTTCTGGATTTTAGCCAGGAGGAGGGTCGGGTGACAGGTTCAGCAGGGCATTTGCCTGAGTGACTGGGTCAAACACAATAACAGATAATGCAGGAGAAGGGTAAGGACGTGAGAAAAGATAGGCCTAATGGAGATGTGGGGAGTGGCTAAGCTTTGGGATGAATGAGAATTTATTTTAGATTCACCTCCTGGATTATGTTTGGCTCAGGCGAGGAGGTGTTCATTCTCTGGGGAAAACAATTTCCTACACCCAGATGCCCCATTTAAGCCCTGGGGGAGGGGTCAGCAGGTGGTCAGCTGGCAGCTAGCTTGTGATGGTCAATAAGGGAGGTGGCAGTGGGTGAGCAGAGGACTGAGTTCCCCTGCCCGGGGTCTGGTGCCAGCCTGAGGGACAGTCACATCGCCCTCCTGTCTTGGTCACTCACTTCCCCTAGGGCCCAGCTAAGGGCCCTTGGTCTCGTCCCTGAAGTCCAGAGTGGTGGCTTTTGTGGGGCTGGGAGAGGATGGGCGGGCTTGGTGGATCTGACTGCCCCTGTCCGTCCTGTGAGCAGATGCGATGCTGTGGCGTTACCGATTACACAGACTGGTACCCGGTGCTCGGGGAGAACACAGTTCCCGACCGCTGCTGCATGGAGAACTCACAGGGCTGTGGGCGTAACGCCACCACACCCCTGTGGAGAACGGTGAGGCTGCCTGTGTGGTGGTTGGCCTGGCCAGAGGCCTTGGGGAGGGTGGGTGCAGGAACTGGCCTGATGTGGGGTGGAGAGGGGCACAGATGGAAAATAGGGGCCGGACCCATGGTTGGGAGAGACAGAGGGGCAGGGGTGGCTTGGGGGCGCAACTGTGCAGGCTCTGTGGGGAGGGGCACTCAGAAGGGGCCAGGCTGAGGTTGGAGTGGGAGGTGAGAGGAGGGGTGGAGCCAGACCCTGACCTGCAGGCCTCGCTCTCCAGGGCTGCTACGAGAAGGTGAAGACGTGGTTCGAGGATAACAAGCACGTGCTGGGCACAGTGGGGATGTGCATCCTTGTCATGCAGGTAGGGGGGGGGTGTCCCAGCCCAGGGCAGAAAGGAAGCGTGGTGGAACTAGCTGGTTGGTCCCTGGCAGAATGTCAGCGATTTTCGTAAGTGCTCTGAAGCTGGGCCATGAGCCTGCTGTCGTGTAGAACGCACATGTGAGGGCAAGATTCTACTGAGTCCTGAGACTGGGGCTCATGTCGGGGCTGCCTGTGGCCAGGCCTAGACCAGAGCACTGCTCCCCAGTTGTGCCCAGACTCTGAGCCACTGTGTTTTGTGCACGTGGCACACTGTCTGTAGTGACCACGAGGCCAAGGCCAGCTTCCTGCTGCACCCCGCACTTCTCTGGGTCCCCACCACTTTTAGGATTCAGGTGTGGAAGGCCACCAACGAGTAGTAACCACCCTAAACTCAGCATCGTCGGTGGTCCCAGATGTCACTTCATGTGTTCAGAAGCAAACCAGATGCTGGGCCATCTTCCTCTCCCCACCTCAGTTCCTGCTAGCTCCCATTTCAGGCCAGGTTCTCCATGCACCTCTGCGGTGTGCGTGCTGGAGCACCTTGGCAGGTGGATGCTTCTGTACAAACAGCCCCAAGGGGCCGAGCCAGAGTTCACCTGTGCACGGCACAGCTGAGTTACCAGCTGGCCTGTCTGTTGACTGTTGTCTTCACACCTGTCCCCGGTACACAGTGGTTACACCCACTTGTTTTCGGTGCCCTGTGACACTCCAAGACTTGTTAGGCTGAGGTTAGATCAGGTTCTGGCACTTCCATCCAAGGCCTTTCCCCTGTGTCTTTCAGATTCTGGGCATGGCCTTCTCCATGACCCTCTTCCAGCACATCCACCGGACTGGGAAAAAGTACGACGCGTGAGTGGGCTGACTGGGAGTGCCCCAGGTCTGCCCCTGCGCTCTGTGGAGGGAAGAGGATTGAGCTTTGTGTCGCCTGCCTGCACTCTCCAGACTGTGACCCTGCACCCGCCCACCCTGCCTGCCCTCCCCTGCCCACTGCCTGGGCCTCAGACTTCTGGGTGGGTAGAGGACCAGGAAGGAGGAGGCTGGAGGAGACCCAGGCCACGGGCACCCGCATCCCTGCACCTGCATCTGTGTATTTGCCAAAGACGACGGGGTGGGTTGGGGACACGCTCGGGAGGAGCCCCCGGCACTGATGAGTTCCTGTCCCCACCCTTCCTCACACTGACTTTTGTCCCTGTGTGGGTTGGGGCCCGGTGGAGAGACCGCCCCAGCGGGGGCCGCTGCTGTTCACGGCTGCCGTGGCAGGGTTGGTGGGGGCGGGGTCTGACCGCCTTTAAGCAAGGCCCCTGGAGCATCTTGCCCAGGCTTTTTATACCTTTACAGTGTAACTTTTTTATTTTATTTTACTCTGATTATGATTATTCAGGAATATTATCTCAGATAAGTTTAGGGTTAGCTTTCTGATTTATAACTTTTTACTGTGTTGATTTCTTTAATGGTTTGCTTTTTTCCCGAGGGTGGGGGACGGGTGGGAAGAAAGGACATCCGTCCAGTTTCGTTCAGGACAAACCACTGTGTGACACCCACAAGGTTCTTGCTCAGAATGCACTGAAGAGGAAGTAGGGTGTGGGCCCTGCCTGGCCTGGACAGGTGGAGAGGTGCCTGGAAGTGGCAGGTGGAGTGTGGCAGTGTGGAGGGGCGTCCTGCACTGGTGGTGGCGTTTGGAGGGGGTGTCCTCTGGGGCCTGGCAAAGCACCTCTCCACAAAGGCAGCCGGAGCCAGCAGGTCCTTATGCTTTTTGCTGATGGGCAGTTTCTGGTGTTTTTCCTTCTTCCTTCCTCCTGATGTGGGAGGCTTCCCCTTCTCCCCATGCGGGCGTTGTTCCCACGACAGGTTCTGCACACCCCAGTTACTCTCACAGACATTCCTGCTAGAAACTCTCAGACAAATACCTCTCTAGTTCAGATGCTGCTCACTTTCTCACCTTGCTTCTGGAAGGGGAAGCAGTCCTGTGTTTCACTGTCCAGGCAGCACAGAGTACCGTGACCATCAGGAGAGGGAGGTAGACCTGGTGCCCGCCATCTACCTGCTGCCTTCACTGGGCTGCTGCTGGGAGGGAAGGAAAGGTGTCATCCAGGTCCTAGGACCCTCCCCACTTTCCCCGGGTTCACTGATGTCAGCAGTGAGTGGGTGGCGATTACATCCTGTGTGATCCTAAGGACAAGTACAGAGAGCCCGAGAGGAGGACAGACTGGCTCTTGTCATGCAGTCCCAGAAGGAGAGCAGCCTGAGTCAGGAAGTGGACAGACCGGGCATGGGAGGTGGACGGTGGGGTATTCAACTATAGCAGGATGTCGTCCCCTCTCCCTCCAACCAAAGCGGGTCCAGTTTAATGTTTTACAGTTAAGAAAAGAGTCAAGACTGTGTGGGACTGAGCTTGACGGGGTCGTACACTCACCAGCCAGGGGCCAGCACCCTTTGCTGCATGTGACCTCATGTGGGGCTTTCTTCTGATTCTTTTGGCTTAATACTCTGGTTAACTCCTAGGCCCAGGTCTCCTCCAACCTCCACCTCCCTGTCCCAAGAGCTGAGGCATGGCCACCCACCTGTCGGTGACTCCTCCATCCACCTAAGTAACATAAAAATCGGGACCAGGAGGATAAGACTTTCAGTGTGTCCAGGATTCATGTTTTTGAGGGGTGGGAGTGGAGAGTAGGGTAGTCTCAGCAAGGTCAAGTAAAGATGGTGTCCCTGAGACGGGAGCAGTGGTGCTGATGGAGGCCTGGGGGGACAGTCCTGGATGGAGCACAGGGCAGGATAAAACTGCCTTCCCCTCATCCTTTGGCCTGTTGTCCTGGTAAAGAGCTTCAGCTGCCTCCCTGGGAACCCCAAAACGCAGATTCCAGAGCAAACGTGCCACTGCAGAGGCATACTCTGCAAACGAGTATTCGAGTCACACAGTGGGACCTGGTACATAATGCATTTTTGCCCTGGTTGGACCGTGGAAAGTTTGTTTATGCCAATCAATGCAATTTTTAATTTTTGTTAATGTCAACGGGAAAAGCCTAGTGCACTTGGAGGTGGGTAGCCTCCCTGGAAATCTTGTTTCTGGAGTGCCTCTGGTGTCCTCTGGCCCCGGAGCCTTTGCCACAGTTCCCTGCCTGCGCCAGCTCCCACTTCACCCGAGTTACTTGCAGAGCCTTGCCTACAGCTCCCAGAACTGCCTTCTCGCCTCAGCCTGTGCTTGGCTGTTTGTCATTTGGCTGAGTCTACACTGGGCAGAAGTCGTGCACAGGGTAGGTATTTGCCAAGCCCCGGGCCCATCCTGCCCACTGGTCCTCAACCACGCAGAGGGCCATACCCAGTGACAATAGTGAAAGTGGCTCAGAATCGTCTCAACTTCTCTTGACTATAATTTCACTAGGGTAGAATTCCACTGGGTGAATTTCTTCCCTCATGGCTTCCCTTGCCAAAGCTAGAGTTCATTCAATCAGATCTAAAGCAGGCAATTTACAGACTTTTACCAAATGTCTCTTAGGGTTTGTATATGACTTCAGGGGAATGTCAGTTACAGACTCAGCCTTTCACTGCAGCCATCTCCCAGAGTGGGTGAGCAGGCAGGGGCTGAGAGCTGCCCTTGGGTGGCTGACGTTAGGTGTCAGGGTACAAGCCTTCCCCTGTGCCCCCATGCCCTCAAGCTGGAGCAACGCCCCTTCTGCGTGCACCCTGGGCTCTTTGGAAAGGCTGCCAACCCCATCCCTGGTTCGCCTTGGAATTAGGTGCCGTCCTTTCAGGCTGGCACGGAAGTCCAGGTGGATGGAAGTGACTGTCCCCTCCTCTCCGGCCCCCTGCCCACCCACTGGTGGAGGTGCTAACTAGCAGGGACATGGCATAGGATGGGAGCTAGGCACCAGGTACTTGGGATCTTTTCTTGTCCTTCAGCCCTTCTGAGTCCAGCCAGCCCCCGTGTGTCCCTGTTCTCCCCCCTCACTCCTCATCGCAGTGGGGCAGCAATCCAGGGTAGGTCCTGGGCTCCCGGCCCACCTGATGCGGGCAGGGCGGGGAGCACATGCTTGTTGGTTTCAGATGCACTTTTCCGCTTGTGATGCCGTATCTGTGCATTTCCTTCATCCTGGTCCTGGCTTTATTGAATACCATGTTTTTAGCATGTTTTTAAATAAAAACTGATAACACGTCAAAAGCACAAGCAGGCTGTCTTTCAGTGGTGTGTTTTGTTTGCTCAGCCGTGACTGTGACTTACTCCATGTAGTGGTTGGTGCGAGGGACATGGGCATCAGACACCAGTCCCCACCTTGTCCAAGACACACACCCACAGCCAGGGCCTCGGCTCCCTTCTGGGGCGCAGGTTCCGGGTCTGCAGGAGCTTAGTCCTCCCTGGGTGGCTGAGGAACCCACGTGCCCCTTTGCCTGGGGACTTGATGCAGGCTTGATCAGGGTCAGTGCTAGTGCCTGAGCCCTCTGCCTGAGAGGCCAGCACTCCAGCTTGGTGTCTTCTCCCATCCCAGATGGGCCAGGCCAGGGGTGCGGGCAGGGAGTGTTTACGTCATTCAGTGATTCAGGGCTTCCAGTAGGGGCAGGGGCCTGGGGTAGGGCAGACCTGTCAGTTTCAGGTACAGTCTCTTTCCAATCCCTTTGACATGCCTGGGGGTCACTGGAGCCTGATGTCTCCTGTAGGAGTTAGAGGACCTCACAGTATGACTTGGCCCCCAGAATGCCTCTGAGACAGCCCTGAGGAGGCACAGAATCAGTATGAGGATGGGCAGTGGGGAGGGGCCGGCTGGAACCGTGGGGATGGGAAGAACTGTGCCTCGCAGTGCAAGGCTCCCAGCTGCCTGGTTGGTTCTGGTTTGGGGGTTTTCCTTGGCTGTCACAGTCATAGTCACAAGTTGCAGACGAGAGACGTTTACAGTGTTTCCTTATCCTGGGTCACTGATGTACCATGTGTCTCCAGCATGTGGTGGGAAGCAGGGATGCAGCGTGAGTGCCCCATGGGTCTGGTGGCAGTCAGAGGTGGGGCACCCCTAAAGTCCTCTGCATGTGGAGGTCTGTCCCCCACCCTCTTCAAGGAAGTGGCCAGGCCCACATGGAATTGTCCCAAAGCATCAACTTTTGGGGCCCATCTCTAGCTGCAGTGTCCTGTGGGCTCCAGAGTCTGTCTCTGAGTCTAGGATGACCCTCTATCAAAGGCCCACCTGGAGTGGGATCCCTGAGAGCCTCCACAGGGACGGTACTGAGAGAGACTTGGTGGTTAGAGGGTCAGGCTTGGTCCTGACCAAGGGGCAAGTTGGCCCCCCATCATCTGCAGAGGGCGCACTGACTCACAGGAATGTAAGTCCTGTGGTGCGTGGAACATGTCCATTGGTGGGTGGAAGCCACCTGTCTCTGCCTGTTCTTGCTCTGGCTCCTGTTCGCTGGGCCTGTGCAGGATGCCACTTGGATGCCAGTGGGTTGGTGCACTGTCTGCTGTGGCTCCCAGGGCAGTGGAAGGCCGTCTGAGCTCTGGCCCTGGTCACGCAAGCCACACGGTGGATGTATGGGGCAGATGTTCCTATCGGGATGGGAGCTGATCATCGTTTTCCCTGGGACTTGTGGAAAGGAGGCTAGCACCTTCCGAGATGGGTTCTGGGCTGTTCAGTCTGGAGACCCTTCCTTTGCTCCCCATTCTTATGTGATTTTGTGGGATAACTGCCCCCCTCCCACACCAGTTCTCAGCAAAGTGAGAGAGGCTGGTCTGTGAGCAACAACAGAACAGGCTGGCACCCCATGAGGACCCTGCCAGCACTGGTGCCTGCGTGGACAAGAGGTCTATTCCCTCAAAAACTGGGTACTCACTCATGCTCGTGGAGCCAGCTGTTGAGTGGGGACCCTGAGCACAGTGGTTACAGCACCAGCCACATATGCTAAGGGTGGTGGGTTTGAACCCTGCCCAGGCCAGCTAAACAATGGCAACTGCAACAACAAATAGCCAGGCGTTGTGGCGGGTGCCTGTAGTCCCAGCCATTTGGGAGGCTGAGGCAAGAGAATTGCTTAAGTCCAAGAGTTTGAGGTTGCTGTGAGCTGTGACGCTACAGCACTCGAACGAGGGTGACATAGTTAGACTCTCTCTCAAAAAAAAAAATGAATTAATCACAACTCCCTAGCTTTGGTGGCTGTGTGGGACGGGTGCTGGCCGAGCTCAGGAATGGTGAGGCCCCAGAGGAGGTGGTGACAAAGCTGTGAGCTGACAATGGGGCATCAGCTCTTGGCAAGCAGTGGAAGGAAACGTGTTCGATGGATGGATGTCATCCACAGAGCTGGGGACAGAGGACGAAGGCAGAGGGGAGAGCACGGCCCCTGCCAGGTCACAACCTGGACAACTAGGTCAAAGAGCCTGAACTTTAAGAGCAGTGGGAGCCACAGAAAGGCTTACTGAAAGTGTGACGGTTACTAGAAAGACGGACAGCGGCCGGAGGGACGAGGGTGGCTGCAGGAAAAAGGGGCACAGGTGTGGCAGTGATTTAGGTGAGCGATGACAGAGCCACAGGAAGCAGTGGTGGGGTGGGGACAAAGCTGCCAGATTGAGAGACATGGAGGAGAATTGACAATCCTTGGTGCTAATTGGATTTACTGGAGGATGAGGGGAAGGAGCATTCTTGCTATTCACCCAGCATGACACCCTCACCTGGACAGGTAGATGATTAACTGGACCAAATGGATGGATGGATGTGCTTTCTGGGCTTTGTGCTCTTGTGCAGGAGATGACAGGCACCAGCGTGATGTAATTAAATCTGTTTGTATTGAGCTTCACGGCTTGCAAAATGCTTTCATAAACATTTTCTAGGTTCCTTCCGACTGTAGCTGTCTTATCAGCTGTCACTGGGCTTGAATGTCCGCCACTAGAGATGTATCATGGTGTGGCTGGAAGGAGTACTGGTTTGGAAGTTGGAGGACTTGGATTAAATTCCCACTCTAAATTTGGTGTCCATCTGAGCCTTAGGCACAAGGGCCCTGTCTTGGTCTTGTCATCCACAAAACAAGGATAGTACCTATTTTATAGATTTGCTGTGGGGATTAAATAAAACCATGGGTGTAGAGGCATCCATCCAGCTTGTTCCTGGACCAGGATAGGTGCTTGGCAAGAAATTGGTAGATTCTGGGTCCCTGAATGAAAGGCAAGACCCCAAGGAAAAGAGACATAGGAGAATGATCTGGGCAGGTGAGTTGGTGTATCGGGGGGCAAACAATTCAAGGAGCTCAGGGCACAGGCTTCCCTGTGCCTCTGTGTCCCTCTGGGCTGCCTCAGCAGCAGTATTCAATAAACCACAGGAGTAGGAGGGAAGCTAGATTAAATAAATGTCGTTTGGACACAAAAATATTGGCATTGCAATGGCTCCTTCTTAAAGGATTCAGCAAAGATTGTGTGGCTATTGATTTAGCCATCTCGTTTTTGCTGAGTTTAATGACAGCTGCTCTCACAGCTCTGGTGTCCTTAAACTAACAAAAAGAATAACAACACTCCACAGGGCATGCTCGAACCAAGCTCTCCTGATTGAAGCTGCTGCTTGAACTTCCCCACTATAGCCCCAGAGGCTGCCAGGTAGCTGGGAGCCAGCTGAGGCAAACTGGGCACTTCCCCATGCCACTTGGTGCCCTGCATGCAGAGGAGAGAGGTGAAGTAGAAGAAGGCCACACAGTGATCTGTGGTCAGTCTGTGGTCAGTACCTGTCACCCAGAGAGTCTTCTTTTAGGAAAGAAGGGCTGGTTCAACATGTGGCGCAGGCGAGCTGCAGCCTGTGTCCTGTGATGTATGACATCAGGAAGTCTTGGTGTTTTGCCCCTGTAATCCTCCCCCATCCTCTCCCCTCAGTGCTCCTGAAATCCCAGTACAGATGGCCATCGGCTTGTTATGCTCCACTGAACATTCTTGGATTTCACGGTAGTGCAAAAGCAATACACATTCAGTAAACCATACTTTGAGTACCCATACGATCGTTCTATTTTCACTTTCAATATAGTATTCAATAAATCACACGAGATATTCAATAACTTTATTTAAAAATAAGCTTTGCAGGCTCAGCGCCCATAGCTGTGAGTAGGGCGCCAACCACATACACTGAGGCTGGCGGGTTTGAGCCCAGCCCGGGCCTGCTAAACAACAATGACACCTACAACCAAAAAATAGCCGGGCTTTGTGGCAGGCGCCTGTGGTCCCAGCTACTCGGGAGGTGGAGGCAAGAGAATCGCTTAAGCCTAAGCATTTGAGGTTTCTGTGAGCTGTGATGCCACAGCCTCTACTGAGGGTGACATAGTCAGACTCTGTCTCATTAAAAAACAAAAAACAAAAAAAACCCTTTGTGTTAGATGTTTTTGTCCAACTGTAGGCTAATGTAAGTGTTCTGAGAAGGTTTAGGGTAAGCCAGGCTAAGCTACAAAGTTCAGTAGCTTAGGTATATTAAATATACCTTCTACTTGATAATACTTCAGCTTATAACATGTATGTGGGGATGCAAGCCCCAGTCTAAGTTGAGGCACATTTCTTTCTCTGGCAAGACAACCCACTTGCAGAAAGGACTCAGCCTTCTTTAGTTTTCCAGTTGATAACTCAGGGAAACATGTTGGTTTGATCTGTGCAGGAGTCCCTCTGAATATTTTTAAAGTCCGATAGATGTTGTTCTTGGGTCATGGGAACATTAAGCCTCTTGGCTCTGACTGGCTTTATCGCCTTTATGCAGCGACATTGTGTCTTGCTGATGGAGAGCGCTGGATTCTGGCTTCACTCTTTCCCACTTCTGCCCTTGGCTAATGCAAAGGCTCCCACTGGGTGCCCTAGCAGGGTCATCTCCTTCCTGCCCAAGTCGCCACCAGGCAGAGTTTCCACTAGAGGCAGAAGCAAGAGTGAAAAGGAGACAGCGGCTTCTCCTGTGTTTGCTTTTAAGAAGAAAATAGGGGCCGGCGTGGTGGCTCATACCTGTAGCCCCAGCACTCTGGGAGGCTAAGGCGGGAAGATCACTTGAACTCAGGAGTTCAAGACCTGCTACTAAAAAAGATTTCTCTACTAAAAATAGATAAATTAGCTGGGCCTGGTGGTGGGTACCTGTAGTGCCAGCTACTTGGGAAGCTAAGGCAGGAGGATCATTTGAACCCAGGAGAGTGCAGTGAACCATGATGATGCCACAGCACTCTAGCCTGGGCAACAGAGCGAGACTCTGTCTCAAAAAACAAAAACACATTGGGGGCGGCTCCTGTGGCTCAGCGAGTAGGGCGCCGGCCCCATATACCGAAGGTGGCGGGTTCAAGCCCGGCCTCGGCCGAACTGCAAAACAAAAAAATAGCCGGGCGCTGTGGCGGGCGCCTGTAGTCCCAGCTACT
>CAUYON010041443.1:0-21190 GCA_963573935.1 Arctocebus calabarensis | reverse complement strand
AGGCTAGAATCAGGAATTACATATAAGCTGAATGTCTTGGCTCATTGAAATTCTCCCCTTTTTGCTTGTTATTAACTAACTCAGAAATGAGACAAGTGACAGAGATGGAACAGAGGTGGCAAGTGCAGGGCCAGCCAGAGGAATCAGGATGTTTTCTCCTAGTAAACCAGAGACAGAGGATGCTTTACATAGAGGAGGAGGCAGCGGAGGAGGAGGGGAAGAGGCAGGTGAATGGGGAGATGGAGACCAGAAAGGAAGGGTGATGTCTGAGAAACAGGAGAAAAAACAAAACAAAAAACTTGCCTTGGGCAAGCTGACATTCAGGAAATAAAACAAAATACAATACTCTCTTTTCTTGCCACTTCAACCCCTCCTCCACCTTTTGTTCAAGCAGAAAAATACAAAGGATAATAAAGGATGTCAGACTCTCCCGGTTCTGGCCCCACTGTTCTTTCCTCTCCTTGGCTGTTCTTCTCCACCTGCCTCTTAGAGGCACGCCTGGGCCCTCTCCCCTCCTTTCTTCCTGTCTCTCTCATCCACTCTGTGACTTAGTTACTTTCCCCAAGACCATAACCCCAAAGTCAGGCTCAGCTCTAACCCCTTTCCTGAGCAAGGCCCAGATTTTCATTCCCTTGCTCAGCAGCTCCACCTTGTGGTCACGCTGGGACATGGCCGTCCCATCCAGGGCTGAAACCCACTCCCACCCCCCTTTCTCCTCCTCCTTAACCCCCACCTCCTCCTTCTCGTCCTCCCCTTTCTTTATCTAAAGCATCCTCATTCTCTAGTTTCCCGGGACCAGAAACCTTCAGGATTCCTCTGACCGCCTCTCTTGGCCACCTGACTGGGTCTCTGTCACTTCTCTCACCTCTCCCTCTGTCCTCTGAGCTGAGCCTCAGGCTGGCTCCCACAGCAGCCTACGCCCTGGTCTCTCTCCATCCACGCCCTGCTTCCTGAATCCTCCACCCACACAATAAAACCCACATGCACAACGCTACAGTGCTGAGGTCAGAAAACTCTTCCTATGAAGAGCCAGATGGGAAATATTTCCATGTTTCCGAGCCGCTGTGTCACAACAGCTCGACACTGCTATTGTAACCCCCAAGCAGCCCCAGACGACGGCACACCAATGAGCATGCTGGTGTCCCAGGAAAGCTTTTCTATGGGCACTGACGTGTAAGTGGCACTTAAGTTTCACATGGCACGAAAGAACCAAAAAAGACTTACATTTTTCAACGACTTAGAAACGTGAAAACTTGCCTTTCTGAGCTACATAAAAACCCCACAGGCTGTGCTGTGCCCACCTGCCCTAAAGAAGTTAGGTAGGAGAGGTGGTGGGCTCCCAGCGTGGCTCACAGAGACTGCCCTGACAAACAGTGAGGACGCCGTGAAGTCACCTCTCTCTGGCCAACCTGTGTTGACCCCACCCCTGGCCTGCAGTGGCCACCTCCATCCATGACTACCCGCCCTCCAGCTTTGCCTCCTGATCTGAACCTGATCTCCTAGGGCCAAGTCCAGTAATCCACACACGCCTTGGGGTGGGCAGGGGTGAGGAGGAGGACCAGAAGCAGGCAGCTCTGTTCCCCGGCACCTCACTTCCAGTCCAGGGCCTCTGTCCCCTGCAGGTGTGAGAGAGTCGAGAGGGAGTAGCTGAGAGGACGGGCTGTGAGGGGGGGGTGGTGCAGCAGGGGACTCCTCGACTGGCAGAACAACAGCTCTTCACAGGAAGGATTCTGTCCGATTCCTGTCTACACGTGTGCCTAGGGCTTAGAAGAACTCCCGGGGCTCTTAGAGAGTGTTTACGGGACTCACCTGTTAGGAGCGTTAGACCCTCTCCCTCCAGTTGTGGGTTAGGGAAAAAAAAGAGAAGGAAGGAGCAGGGATGCTAATGGATCCCAGCAACAGCGGCAAAGGCAACAGAGGGTGGGGAATGGGAGGGGAGCTCAGACTTCAGCTCCGGGCTGGCCACGGACCCAGCTCTGGGCAGATGGCACTGGGGGGCTGAGTGTGCAAACACACACCCCTGGAGAGATATCCCTAACTCCTACAGGCCCTGGAATCCTCGCAGGCCGATTCGGAAAGCTCAAGAAAAGTTTGCATTCCCAGTATTTTCTACAGCCTCGCCCTTCTGGATTCAGCTCCTGACTCCTCCGCTGTGGTCCAAGAAGGGCTGGGAACCTACCTTCTTGCAGCCTTCCATCAGCTGCAGCTGCTCCCCCTGCAAAGATGGTTTTGACGTAAATCCCGATGGGACCATAGATGCTGTCCTTTCCCCCGACGATGCTGAAGCCCAGGCCCTGGGGAGAGAAGAGAAGGGGGTTAGGAGTGTGCCGTGCTTTTCACTGGCCAGTGTTTTCTGGGGGCCTGCCTCCCCTGCACAGGGCACCAGGAAGAAAGGTCGGTGCCCCTCGTCTCACGACTTCAGGGAGCTTAACAAAGGAACGGCAGGAGCAGTGACAGGAAGGCCAGGCAGGCTGGGCTGCGCCTGGACGTTCGCCACAGGGCAGCCTGGATGGAGACCAGCACCCTCGTTGTCTCCCTCCGGTTGGCGATTCCAGGATGATTGCTTCCTGCCTCTGAGCCCGTTTCCACCTTTGTAAAAGGATGGTGATATCGCCCACCTCACAGGGTTGCATGTGAAAATGAAACAAGCTACCTGGAAGGAACCATGAAACACCAGTGACAGCAGTACCGGTAGCTTCACGCCTTCTCCCTCCAGAGGGCCCCGCAGTCCCCTTCTCAGGGATGTCCCTCGAATCATGGGCTCTCCGCCCACCCTGCAACCCAGGCCATCACTCTCCCTGTCATTATGCCAGGTGGTTCCCAGAGCCAACACGGACTGTGCAGGTGGCTCTGGGCGGAAGAGCTCAGGGCTCAGCAGATGCTCCCAGCGGCAAGAGCAGCCAGAGGCAGCAGAGAGGCCAGACACGGTGGGACCGAGCAGGCGTGTCAGCGAGGGCCACGGCAGGGCACCCTCCCCCCGACCTGCAGTGGGTTCACAGGGCACCCGGTCACACCCAGAGAGCAAGGAAACACACACGGCCTGCTTCATTCTGCTAAGGATGGCCCCAAGAAAGCGTGGGGCTCAGTTGGCTGCTTTGGGGACTTCCCTCCCTGAAGGCAGGGATTGTGATTGTGATCACATCTTGTCTGTCACTGTCTGGCCTCTGGCAGGTGCTCAAGAGCTACAAGTTGCGGAATAAAAGCACAAAAGCCAGCCAGAGGCTAGGTCTCTGTGTTCACCTCACAAGGGGCCGTCCAGTGGCGTGGCTCCTGGACAGTGAAGCAGTGCCACCATTGTAACAGGACCCCTGCTCATGGGCCATCTGCCTTAGGCCAAGCTGGCGAGGAGCATCACCCTGCCCCACAGTGAAGGCAAACTGCCAGCCCTCTTCCAAGCCTTGTGGGGATCAGGTGGGCAGAGACCTGGCAGGAGAGCCATGGGAATGGGGGGCAGTGCTAAGCTCTGGGGAAGGTGGTGTGTGGGGCATGTGAGCGGGGGGGGAGGGGGCAGGACGTGCTAAACTCTGGAGAAGGTGGTGTGTGTTCCCAGGCAGGCAGGACAAGGGGCACCAGGAACAGCACCAGCTCAGGGGAAACGTGGGGTGGGACCCACTTTAGGGCTCCCCCATGAGCCACTCGCCTCATTCTGGCTGTGAAACCACCGCTCTGGGCTCAAAGTCCAGCGCACCCTGGCCAGGCAGGATGGCATCGTGCTCCCAAACAAGGCCCGGAGTCAGGTGGTCTTAGGTCCTCATCTTGGCTCAGTGGCCCACTAACCAAGTAACCTTGGGCAAGTTCTAGAACCTCCCAGTCTCTGCGAGAATTAACAGGGGGGCTGTTGAATTGAAGGGGCTGCCCTTGCAAAGCCCTTGGCACAAAGCCTGGGTCTTGGCAGCTGGTTTTATCATGTGATTTCATTTTGGCCCCACCCTCAGCACTTGCTGGTTCTTCTAGCTTATTCCTCCTCCCCCTGCTGTCAACTCCAGCCTCACTGCTACCAGTCATCCCATCATCGTTGAGGTCTTGGGGTTCCTAGTAAGATCCGCTGAACAGTGGGAAGCTGCCTTATTTCTAAGCTCATCACCCCTGTTCTGTCCTCCAGTCTTCCTAGACCAAATGATTTGTCTCCTTCCATCCCTGGACCTCAGAAAGATTATTTAAGGAATGTATATTTTCTAGGTACCAAGATCGTTTCACCCATTTCTGGTCATCCTTGCACGAGTTTTAGTGCCCCCTTTCCATTTCGCTTCCTTTTGAGCATTGCAAAAAATTTAAAAGTCAATTCTATCTAAATTCAAGGGGGGGAAGCAATATGATTTGCTAATTGGAAAGTGGGGCTATCAGAGAGAGTGGATGCGGGAGACAGTTGCTCCCTTGTGATTAAAGGAACGTTCGTCCTGACATTTCTGACAGCTGCCTTCTCTTTCTTTTCCCTTCGGAGTTCCCAGGAGAACAGGAGACAGGGGGGCAGAAAACTTAGGTGTGTGGAGGCCCCACCCTCAAAACCATGTCAGATTAAAGAAGCGGCTCCTGCATTATTTCAGCAGCTGGGTTGCTCGGGCCACTCTGAGAACATTTTCAGAAACCGCCTGTGCTTCTTCTAGCTATTTCAGCGTGCATCAATCCCACGCATGAAGTAGATGTTTTGTGGACAGTGCAAAGAAACATTTGGGGTGCCCCCTTATCACTGACACCCTTTTTCTTCTCTTCTTTTTTGAGGCAGCGTCTTGCTCAGTCTCACACGCTGGAGTGCAGTGGCTTCATCACAACTCACTGCAATCTCATACTCCTGGGCTTGAGCCACCCTCCTGCTTTAGCCTCTCAAGTAGCGGGGACTGCAGGCATCTGCCAGCATACCCAGCTAATTTTTAAAAAAATTTTCAGAGACAGAAAGTTTGCTACATTTCCCAGGCTGGTCTCAAACTCCTGGCCTCAACTGTCCTCCCGACTTGGCCTCCCAAAGTGCTGGGACCAATTGCCTGAGCCAGCACATCTGGCTTCCCCCAATACTTTCATTCCTGCTTTTGAAATGTCTCAAGGGTGCTGCAGAGATCAGCAAGGTGCTTCACCATCTACAGAGAGCCAGAGTTAGTTCTGACTCTGTAGAGGCTCCAGCTGACGACAAAGCATCACAGACCATTGAGTCACCCACATGTAGCAGATAGCACGCATGTTTGAAAATGCTGAGTTTATGCTTTTTTGTGCGGACGTCTGAACGGTGGAGGCAAAATGAGGATCCAGAAGTCTATGTAAACAATTCAGGTTTACATATCAGGTAAAATAAAGCCCTGGAAAATATCCTCCCAGGAGCAAATCAGCAAATGGCTTTGACAGCATTGAGGTAGATGGTGGGGAATGATATCTTCTGCAAGAAAATGATCACTTTGACTAATTAGAAAAACGTATGTCTCTCGAACTCAGCTGGTTCTGAGCAGAAAAGACTAGGCACTGTGCCTCTGATGCGCCACGGTCCCTGCAGCCCCTCAGAGACTGGGGCGGCTCCGGGATCTCTTGTCAGCAATAGCCCTTTCCTACCTTGGCCTGGCCCTTCATCAGCACGATGTTGGAGATGACAGAAGCCTGGAGGCCCCCAGAGGGCTGCACGAGCTGGGCCGTGCTCAACGAACGCGTGGGTCTTGACGTGCCCTGCAAGGAGGAAGCAGAGCGGGCAGAGGATGAGTCCCATGAGGTGGGGAGCCCACCCCTCCCTCCCGAGGGCCCGTGGGGTAAGGACTGTGGCAGCTCTGGTGTGGAGGGGCTCGCTGCACCCCATCTTCCTACAGGCCAGTGGCCAAACACTCACCGGGGCTCCTCAACAAGGCTGAGATGCAGGCTAACCTCACAGACCATGCTGCCCCAAATACGAGTCCCCATAACCAAAGTGTCCAGCAGAGATTGGAAAGCCAACTGCCAGGAATGCTCCCTCAGATTGTGTTCGCCCCACGACATGTTCACTGGGATCCCACCCTTATGCCAGACATGGGGCGGTGGGTAACAGAGCCAGAGGGTCAGAGCCCAGACTTTGCAGCCCCGCTGTCTGGCTTGTTCTCTTAGCTGTGCTAATTACCAGCTGGTGACGTTGGGGAAGCGACATAGACCCTCTGTGCCTCCGTTTCCTCAAATGCAAAATCACAGGGCCTACCTAATAGGCTGCTTTGAAGAGTAACCTGTGAGAGCACTTAGAAAAGCGCCTCGGGAAGCTTTCTCTGCCTTATTTCAAACCTAGAGACTGTTCGCGGCTTTCCACAGCCTATGACTTGAAAGACTTTGGGCCTGGGGGTGCCCTTCTTCACGTCCCTCTGAGGAGGGCACATCTGCTGTGAGTGTGGACGCAGCTGCATGGTCCTTGCTCTCTGAGACCTGCGATGTGGCAGCCAGAAGCAGAGACACGGGCGGTTGACTCGCAGGCCCGCCCTGCCAGTGGAGGCCGGGGCAGAGGAGGCATGAGGCCGGCTCTGCAGAGGCTACATTTGAATCCTGCTACTGCTAGGTAGCCTTGGGCAGGCCGTTGACCTGCTCTGAGCTTTGGTTTCCTCACCTGTATAAGGTGGACTTTTTTCTTTGAGACAGTCTCCCTTTTGTCACCCTAGCTCACATCAACCTCAAACTCCTGGGATCAAGGAATCCTCTTACCTTGGCCTCCTGAGTGGCTGGTATAGTATAGGTACCCACCACTGCACTTGCCTAATTTTTCCATTTTTAGTAGACATGGGGTCTGTCTTGCTCAGGCTGATCTGGAACCCCTGAGCTCAAGCAAACCTCCTGCTACGGCTTCCTAGAGTGCTAGAATTACAGGTGTGAGCCACCTGGCCTGGGCAAAAGGTAGTTCTTAACAGTACCTTCTCTCATGGCTGTACACCTCTTTGGGTGACAATTAAAGAAATCCACATAGAACATGTAGCCAGTGCCTGGCAGGCAGTGAGCACGGCCTGTGTGTCTGTTTTACCACTAGCGCCCTGGAAGCCCAGCTCCTCTTCTGTGGACCATCCTCCCTCTGGCTGGCCTGTACCTGCCACACTGATGGACGGAGCCTCTCAGAAATAGCCCCAGGGGCGGCAGCTCTCAGCCCCTCCCAGGCTGCCCACCCACTGTGAGCCACACTCTCCCTCCCTCTCTTTCAGAAGCAGACCTGTGATAACCCCTCTCCACCTTCCTCGAAGAGCTGTTATGAAGACAAGATGAAATCCTGCCTGGGCGTCTATCCACTTGCCGGGGCCACTGCGTCAGACGTTATTCTTTTGAATGAGATTGATGTTTGAGTCAGTAGCCAAAGCAAGTACCCTCTCTCACGTGGGTGACCCTTGTCCAATCAGCTGAAGGTCTGAATACAGCAAGAAGGCTGACTGCCCCTGAGTAAGAAAGAACCCTTCCTGCCTGCCCGTGGACTCGGATGCCAGCCTTCTCCCTGCCCTCACACGGCCCCTGGAGCATCTGCCTGGGTCTCGGGCCTGTGGCCTTCGGACTGGGACTGCATCATGACCTCTCCTGATCCCAGGGCCTTCAGACTCAGACCGGACCTCGCTTTGCAGATCTCGGGACTTGCCAGTCTCCATAACCCTGTGAGCCAATTCCTTGTAACAAACTACTTTCTCTCACACTCTTGTTTCTGTTTCTCGGGAGAACCCTGACTAATGGTCCAAATGCCTCATAAACATCCAGGGGCTCGGTGAGCAGAGGCAATAGCTGTGTCTCCCACAGCGGCCTCCACAACCCTGCTAGCCACCCGAAGCACTCCTTCCTGATAGCGCACAGCCTCTCCATCCTCCCCAGTCAGCCCTGGGGAAGCTACCACCAAGTGACCCCCAGCCCGTCCTTGCTGGCCTGAGGGCCTCATGCCAGGGCCCTGGAGTCCCAGAGCAGGAGGCAACAAGGGCAGGAGGCAGGAAGCACCTGCTGCTCCAGTCCCAGGGATCCAGTCCCTGGGAGGGCTCCAGAGTGCTCCTGTGTGACCCCAGAAGTGCAGAAAAACAGGGACCCTGGGAGTCCTCAGCTCAGGGAGTCACTTTGTCTTTTTTTCTTTTTGCAGTTTTTGGCCAGGGCCGGGTTTGAACCTGCCACCTCCGGTATACAGGGTCAGGGCCCTACTCCTTGAGCCACAGGTGCCGCCCTTGGAGGAGTCACTTTGGAAGCCGTCTTTTTCTGATACTGGGACACCAACACTCCCAGGTGTGGATAAAAGCCACAGGCACTCCAAGGCAGGGAAGGGAAGAAAGAAATGGAGTTGCCGACATCTGCAGGGAGGCAAACATCACTGAACTGCGGAGCACGCCCTCCGAGTGTCAGCCGCGGAGGGAGGCACGAGCATGAGCAGCACTACTAGATATGGTGGGTGGGGCTGGGAGAGAAGCACAGAATCCCCCCATCCCGACTCCCGGGGCCACTGGGGAAAATGGAAGGTCCTCACAGCCAGAGGGATCAGAACTTCCTGGAGGAGGGAGCTTTAGGAAGGCTTTTGAGGGATGGAGCAAGGTTTCCTGAGATAGAGAAGGGAGGGGGTGAGGCACTATAGATCACAGGTGACCGCAGCAGGCTGAGGCTTAGAGAAAGGACAGAAGGGGACACAGAGGCAGCCCTGGGGGACGTGTGTAGGGGACAATGGGCTTCACACCCGCTTAGCTCCCAGTCTGCAAACTCATGCCTCATGGACTGAGGAATCACACAGGGCTTGGTTCAAATTCTGGTCCCTTAGGATTTAAGATGTAGGAACTGAACTACTTACCTCGCTAAGCCCCCACATCCTGCCGTGAGATGAGGCTAAATACCTTTGTTACTGGGCTTGTGTGCAGAATTAGAGACAACGTTGGTAAAAACAAGTTACTATATTGGGAGGCGCCTGTTGCTCAGTGGGCAAGGCGCCAGCCCCATATACCAAGGGTGGCGGGTTCAAACCCAGCCCTGACCAAACTACACAACAAAAAAAAATAGCCAGGCACAAGGCAGGTGCCTGTAGTCCCAGCTACTTGGGAGGCTGAGACAAGAGAATCACCTAAACCCCAAAAGTTGGAGGTTGCTGTGAACTGTGATGCTACAGCACTCTACCGAGGATTAATAAGTGAGACTCTGTCTCAAAAAAACCCCAAAAAAACCAAGTTACTATATTGTAGGGGTTAAAAGCGCTGACTTTGGAGTCATAAACGGTCTGATTTCATGTCCCAGATCCGCTTCTTATCGGCAGGGAAAACTTGCACACGTTCCTTACCTGGTCCAAGCCCCGGCCCCCTTCTCAGCCTCTGAGGGTCACGTGCAGATGACATAAAGCCACCCGCATGGAGCCAGGGTGCAAGGTCTACGCGTGAGATGCTGGCCACGGGTAGTGTCTGGCGCAAGGAGCCGCCGGACAGATGATGGTTCCGAGGTGGTTCTTTCCCCAGAAATGGACACAGACACTGGGAAGGCCTCGTCCCACACCGCTCCCCCTCTTTCCTGGGTCCCCCTCCTTTTCTCTTACCAACGCCTTTGCGGCGGGACAGTCCAGTTGCTGCGAGAGGGACTTTCTGCTGCTGCAGAGGGAGCAGGCCTGCCCGTCGGTGGCAGCTGCGGATTTCTTGGTAATTGGAAAATCAATTTCTCCTGTGCAATAGGGATTGACACCTAAACCGGAAGAGGAAAGACAGCAAGAAGTCGCTGGCGCTCTCAGAACGCAAAGCTCCCGAGAACGTCAGGGTCCGCCCCCCTCCCCCAGCCTGCTGCCCTGCGCGGGGGGAGGGGCGGCGCGGAGAGCGGAGGGCGCAGGTGGCACTTTCAGGATCTGGGCTCCGATTTCTGTCCCGCGGCGCTCTCATCCTTCCTCACTTCAAAACCACCAGAGCTGGGCGGCAGCTATGGCTCAAGGAGGTAGGGTGCCGCCCCCACTTATGGAGGTGGTGGATTCAAACCCGACCCTGGCCAAAAACTGCAACAACAACAACAAAAGCTACCTGAGCTGACGGTGTCTCCCACGTGTCAAACAGTTCCTGAAGTTTTCAATACCAGCCAGGGAGGGTCAGGGGACAGCGCAGAGCTTTCCCAGCACAGGTGTGACCCGCAGCCCTGCAGGGGAGGCCCGGGGAAGACCCTATCTGCCGGCCTCTTTTTTTTTTAATTTCAGATTAATATAAGGCCACATAGGAATAGGTTACATTGATCAACAGGTAACATCCAAGTTGCAGTTGAGTCCTCCACCCACGTTGTGTCTGACCTGGGAGCTCACCACACCTCCTCCGCCCTCCTTGAATTCAAATGCGTTTTTCTCTGTGTGGGCACGTCCCTTGATCTACCGGTTTCATACTGAGTACCCTGGATGGCTGTTTTCCCAATCCCGTGGCACTTTTCTTAGGAGGACGTTCTCTAAATCCTTCCAGGTAAATACAGAAGTTGTAAAGCCTCCATCTCTCTTCATGGCTGAATAGTACTCCGTGGTCTACATAGACCTCAGTTTATTAGTCCCTTCACGGACGGATGACATTTAGGCTGTTTCCACATCTTTGTGGTTGTGAATTGGGCTGCTATAAACATTGGAGTGCAGCTGTCCTTGTGAGAAAATGATTCTTTTTCTTCCAGGTAGGTACCTAGTAATGGGATTGCCAGATCTAACGGAAAGTCTACTTCTAGCTCTTTGAGGAGTCTCCATATTTCTTTCCAAAAAGGTAGGACTAGTTTGCAGTCCCACAGGTGGTGTAAGTGTTCCCTTCTCTCTGCACCCAGGCCAGCAGCTTTGCGCCTTGGAAGGGAGCTATTCGCTCTGGGGTTACGGTGACATCTCAGGGTGGCTTTGGCTTGCACTTCTCTGATGCCTAGGGAATGACAAGAGCTGGGGCACCACACTCACTCTGCTGGTGCTGGGTGGGCTGGGGCTTGGACAGCTGCCAGGCCTACCTGAGACCCATCTAACATCTGGGCAGAATGATAGAACCAGTCAGTGGACGCAGCAGAGATCAGACGCCAGCTGGAGCCAGCCTGAGCTCTGGGGTTTATCTGACTGCCTCCTACATACACAGGCGAGTGCGCGCGCGCACACACACGCACACACCTTGATTCTTCAAGGGTCGCAAAATGCAAAGCAGTAGGCTTCCAGTATTTTGTGAAAACCTCAGACTTCCTTTTGTCCAATCAGGAGCTCTACCACATACAGCTGGAAAGACCCTCAGCGATTATCTGATTGCAACCTTCATTGTCCAGAGCAGCACTTCCCAATGGAAATATAATGCTAGCCGCCTATATGGTTTAAAATTTTCTAGAAGCCACATTAAAAAAGTAAGAAGCAGGTGTGATTGATTTTAAAAATGTATTTTGTTCAGTCCAGTATATCTAAATTACTGTCCTCTCAATGATTATTAATGAGATAGTTCACGTCCTTTTTGCCCTGTGTTCAGAAGTCATTTACTCTCGGGCACCTCTGCCTTTGGGTGAGTCACATGCTGTACTGGGCAGTGCCGGGAGAGGGCGCCGTTCTCCAGGTGTCCCTCAGCTCAAGCGAGTGGACAAGCTTTTGTGGAAAATTCCCCCAGAGGAAAATGTGAGATTTCTGGTAGTTGAGGGGAAACGCAGGATGGAGCAGGGTTTGGGGTTTGTTTTCTTTTTTCGGATGGGAAGACGTAAACTTGTTTACAGGTTGACGACAGGAAACTACTGGCCAGGGTAGGTGGAGAAGAAAAGAGACGAGGCATCCCTGAGGGTGTGACATCCCCAAAGGAGGATGAGGAAAGGGACAAAGGCCTTGGTCCATCAGGGCCCAGGGAGAGCAGTGGCTGGAGAAACATCTTCCTGCCAGGACAGCTGCTCCTAGCAGCTGCCTCAGCACAAGTAGGTGGTCCTGTCTGACTTACCGGGACCAATTGCTGCCAGATGGATGGAGGGGTGGCAGAGGATTCAGAAAGCCACATGCTATAAAGAGAGGACACAAAATCGTGGAAGGGGGTTGAGAGGGGAGGCTCGAGATTGTCTAGCCCTAAATCTGCCTGTACATAATTTTCCTGGAGTGTTTAATGAAAGGCCAGCGTTCCCGGGCCCTTCCTGACCTACTGAATCCGTATCTGCCCTGTGGGGTCTGGGGGAATCAGGATGTTTGCAGGCTTCCCAGATGATGCAGCCAGCCCAGCCTTCATCCTCTGGAGAACACTGCGGGAATTCACTCCTTATTTTATCAGTGCTCAGAGGGTTGCAGGACAGTGAATTGAAAGAGCCTTAGGCTTGCCCAAGTCTCCAGGACTCCAGTTTCCCCTCCCACTCTCTCCTTCTACAGCAGGGCAGGGCCGGCCTGTGATTTGAAAGAGGGCAGTGGCGCATGGTTTGGGCTCAGAAGAAATAAGGAAAAGCCAACAGGCTGCCAACTTGGAGCAGTTCACAGGCAGATAGAGCTGACTCAGTGCCATTGGCAAGCCCTGCTTGGACCACACTCAGCTCTGCTCCTGCTCCTGCTAGAAGCTCAGGTCTGCGTGGACGCAGGCCGGAGTCAGGACAGAGCAGGTTCTCCAAAGCTCTACCTGGTCTGGGCCCTCACCTACTCTTTCTGAAAATTGCTTATTGATGAATTCCAGCCAACACAGAAATATATCAAAATTATCATTTCCATTGGGAGGTGAAGTGGAAACCATTTAAATATACAGTATTGAGTGCATTCATTGCAAATGTGATTATGAAATACAGTGCAAAAACCAAAACAGTTCTTCAAGGGGGAGCTGTATGTGTGATGATTGTGTAAGATGAATTATAATTTAAAATTTAAGTTAAATTATAAAATAGAAAAATAACTGGAAAAGGGAGTCAAGATGAATAACATCATGCTAAGTTCCTTGTTCATAAAAGGAACAAGTTGGAAAATGTATCTGAAGTATTAATTAATTAAATGGACATAATTGATTAATTCTAACTTAAAGGAAACCAGAAGTAGAGATAAAAATTGAACAAAGCTTTCAAATCCTATAGCAAGAGGCAGAAAAACAAATAAATGGGAAGTAAACATAGAAATGGGAAGTATAAAAAGAAAGAAAAATATTACTTATATGGCTAGTTTGAATGACTTGAACTTCTCTCCTTAAAAAGATTTTCTTTCGAGGATCTAATGCATATCATTTGCAAGAGATAAATAAATTAAAAAGGTAAAATAAAGGGGTAGGTAAGAATTTATTATAAATAAGTCATGCTAGAATCATTCTCCAGTCATTCAGAAAATAAAATCTGTCCAGATCCTTACTTCATTTCAAACACCAAAAATAAATTACAGATACACTAAGTTTGGGGAACAAAAGAAACCAATCATTTATAAATTAGAAGAAAATATAGCCACATATTTAATAGTTCTATAAATGTGGAAGAAACTTTCACAAAGGAAAAAGATCAATAAATTCAGGTTTAAAAAAAATCTTCATTGAAAAAAATTAAAAACAACAAATACATATGGCAGCCAAATATTAATTTAACCAGGAGGCTTTTTATAAATTAACGATAAGATAATGATCATCCCAATGGAAAAATGGGCAAACATTCCAAAAACACAATAAATCAACAAAGCAACATTAAATTCCACCTGTACGGAGAAGTCTGTTTGTGCAAGAAACAAAAGGGGCGCTCAGCTGGGATTTTGAGAACTGAATGAAAGGGCCACTTACAGAGGTGGGCAGGGCTGGGAAAACAGCAAGGATTACTGAGGCACAGGAGCTGTCGTCGCCCCTGCAGGGCAAGTGGAGGAAACCCTGGGGACTACCTGAGTCCAGCGAGCACTGACACTGACAGGCAGGCCGCCTGACGTGTTGGACAGCCACCGAGAAGCAACAGCATGAAGGCAGGGGGCAGGGACAGGGAGACAGGGGCAAGGGGAAGAAACCTCCTGGCCACGCTCTCCCCCTGCCTGTCTTCTGTTGGTGCTTCTCATAACCCAACCAGACCCCAGAGGTCCAGAGAGCCTGGCGGGTGCTGTCTGAAGAGGTCAGCTCCCAGGTGCCATGCCCCTGTGTAGTCACCCTGGGGCCCAAGACCAGAAGCAACCCAGCTTGGCTACACGCTCTGCCCATGAAATTTTTCAAAAGAGGTCTCACATTTTCATTTTACTCTGAGACCTACTAATGAGACAATTAGTCTTGAATGCAAAGCCAGGCAGTAAAAACCAAGGAATGAATGGGTGGGGAAAAGTGGGATAGAGAAAAACCTGAGGAGCAAATATTTTTAAAAAATTATAATTCAAGGCATAGTGGCTCACACACATAATCCCAGAACTTTAGGAGGCCAAAGTGGGAGAATTGCTTGAGCTTAGGAGTTCTAGATCAGTCTGGGCAACATAGCAAGACCCCCTTACTACAAAAAATAATTAGCTGGGTGCAGTGAGCACCTGTAGCCCTAGCTACTCAGGAGGCTGAGGCAGGAGGATCACTTGATCCCAGGAGCTTGAGGCTGCAGTGAGCTATGATTGCACTACTGTACTCCAGCTTGGGCAACAGAGAGACCCTGTCTCAAAATGAAAAAATATAATTCAATGTGGGCTATGATTGAAGGCATAGCTATTCATATACATTATTGGAGGGATATCCACTACTGAAATTTGGCAGTACTGATCAAAAGCATTAAACCATACATACCTTTTGAACCAAAACTCCATTTCTAGGAAATTACACTAAAAGAAAAAGAGTAAAAATGTATGATAAAAAGAGCCATCAAAAAGTGGAAAATTATTAGTTTAAGGATGATGGATGTTACAGCAGAATAATATAGGGCTTAGGGATTTTAAGAGATGTGGCTGCAGTCACACAGCTCATTAGTTCTAGAAGCAGGATCCAAATCCAAGTACCTTGGCTCCCGGTGTAAGCTCTCAGCCATGTACCACCCACTGCCTTTCATAATTCCTCCAAGAGATCATCACAGACTCAAATAAAATTCCACGAACTTGGTGCCTTGATTAGGTTGTGACAAAAATGAGAATGGTTATGGAGCTGGTTAACTATATAAATTCATACAATGAAATTTCATGTATCCACTCAAAATAGTGTTTACAAAAGTTCCCAATGACAAGAGGTAAAGTTTTAGACACACACACACACACACATATCGTGTATATGTGTTAGTTTTCTATAGGTACATATAGGCATAGACAGAAAATGATTGAAAAACGTTAGCATGGATTATCTATGACATTATGATTTTTTCCTTTTTTTGAGACAGAGTCTCACTCTGTCACTCTTGGTAGAGTGCTGTGGCATCATAGCTCACAGCAACTTCCAACTCTTGTGCTCAAGCAATCCTCTTGCCTTAGCCTCCCAAGTAGCTGGGACTACAGGTGTCCACCACAATGCCCAGCTAGTTTTTTTCCCCCTACTTTTAGCACAGATGGGGTCTCACTCTTGCTCAGGCTGGTCTTGAGCTTCAGCTGGCCTCCCACAATGCTGGCATTACAGGTGTGAGCCACCAAGCTCAACCTGATTTGGTGTGATTTCTTCTTGCCTTTCTGCATTCTTCATGTTTTCCTGATTTTGTATGAGCACTATTCTATTTGCAGCATGAGGTCTTCTAACCTCAAGCCCCATCGTGTTACAGATAGATGGCAGAGGCCCTAGGAGAGAGAGTGGCCATCCAGGAGCAAGGAGTGGGTCAGACCCAGCAGGAGGAAAGCCCTTGTCTCTCAGTCTCCGTGCCTCAGTCTTCCCAACGCAGCACTATGAGCGCACCTCAAAGAGAAGTGGGCTGGACCCCACAGAGCCCCCATGGCCAGTGCGTACACACTGCACACACCGTTCCTGATATTCGGGAGACGCTAAGTCCTGCTCCTGAACGCCTGGTGGCGAGACACTTACTGGTCGAGTTGCTGCGAGTCCTTTGGTGGCAGGCTTTAGGAAACAGGGAGTTAGTACTCTGTGCTTCAAGTTTTCCAGACTTTTCTCGAGAGAAAGTTGTAGAAGATTCCTGCAAAACAATTCCCATCTTTTATTCAGCAAGTTAGATAGGATAGAAACATGTGCTTAGAAAAGTGGGATTTTGATGCTCAGCCCATGGAAGTACCTACTGGATTGTCTCCGTCCTCTGCTAAATCCTTGCACTCTATGGGAAGCTCGGTCATCCATTCATGCACATCCATTCATTTAATAAAGAACCCTGAATTGATATGTATTACATCAGTGATGCATGAACCTGTCAGCTGTCACATGTCAGGTTCTTTGCTGGGCATTGGAAAGACAACTGTGAACAAGACAGACAGACATGTTCACGTGGAGAAATGGCAGTTTAGAAAGGGACCACAGATGCTAAACTAGCAAACAAACACAGATGACAGATTTACAGAGTCTGACGGGTATGGTATGGAGAAAGAGCTAGAGAGTGACATGAATGGACAGATTGGGAAGTGTGTTTTAGGGGGAAGGATCAAGTAAGTTACATCCTTCTGGAATAGCCAGCACCTAGCAGGCACTTACACAGATTTGCCGGATGAGTGCTGTATAAGTGAATTTCTTTTTTTCTTTTTTTTTTAATGAATTTTTTTTTTTTTTTGGTTGTTGCTGGGCTGGGTTTGAACTCGCCACCCTCGGTATATAGGGCCAGCACACTACTCCCTGAGCCACAGGCACCACCCTAAGTGAATTTCTTAATATTGAACCATCCATGCATTCTTGATATTGAACCATCCATGCATTCTTGAGAGTATTATGGTTTTATTGATTATATTTCAGATATATCTCCCTCCCTTTCTTTCTTTTTTTAGAGACAAGATCTCATTCTGCCACAAGGGCTAGAATGCAGTGGTGGGATCATAGCTCACTGCCTCCTAAGTATTTTAATAGCTAGAACTATAAGAGCACTTCACCGTGACTGGCTAATATTTTTGTTTTATTGCTTTTTATAGAGAGATGCATCTGCTTGTGTTGCTCAAACTGGTCTTGCCTCCTGGCCTCAAGTGATGCTCCCACCTTGATCTCCCGGAGTGCATTACAGGTAACAGCTATCATGTCCAGCCTGTTTGCTGGACATGATTGCTGATTTCTACATGCAAAGATATAATTTAGGGCTTTTAAAATCTTAAATTTGCTGAAGTTTCTTTTATTCTTCTTCTACCTTTCTACATTTCCATTTTGAACAAATTTTCTTCGATCCTTTTCATACTAACACTTTGGAAAAATCTTTTATAATATTGGGTTTATACGCAGTACATTAAAGATACTTGAACTATTTCCCAAGCTGAGCCAATTATAAAACAGAAAACATATGACTCACTCTCATGTAAGATGAGAATTTAAAACTTTTACTTTCCTTCCTATCCTTACTCAGGATTTTAGGAATAGAGGGGCATAGGAATACAGATTAATTATAAGCATGATGACATTAGTTTTTACTTCTCTTCCTAGATTGTTTTTATATTGTTATTCTATTTCATAACTTAATTAAGCACTATGAACGTGACTTAATTTTTTTTTTTTTTTTTTAGAGACAGAGTCTCACTTTGTCACCCTTGGTAGAGTGCCATGGCATCACAGCTCACAGCAACCTCCAGTTCTTGGGCTTAGGCAATTCTCTTGCCTCAGCCTCCCAAGTAGCTGGTACTACAGGAACCCGCCACAATGCCTGGCTATTTTTTTGTTGCAGTTTGGCCGGAGCTGGGTTTGAACCCACCACCCTCAGTATATGGGGCTGGCACCCTACCCACTGAGCCACAGGCACTGCCCTTGACTTAATTTTTAGCTTACATGGATTATAGTATCACTATCATAATCCTAAAGAGTGTGGGGGTGGGGTGGGTGTTCTTTCAGGAAAGCTGTCTGAACATTTGCATTTCTGAGAATGTCTCTCTATGATTGTTGTATTAGAGTGATTGGCTGAGCATAGAATCTTTGGATATTGGTTACTCCACCTGGAAACTCCAGATGGCTTAATTGCTCTCTAGGACTTAGTATTCCAGGGTAGAGTTTGCTGGGGGCAGCTGACACTCTTCTGACATGACCACCTTTGTTAGAATCCAGGCTTGGCAAGACCTGGTTAATTCCATGTGTCAAGTATTTGCAGACCCAGCGCCTGGTGCATTTTCCAGAGTGGAGGGAAGATCTGAATTGCCTCTCACTATATTCCCAGTAACCCACCCTCACCTTCAACTCCTGCCACTATGATCTGGGGCACACTGGGGGACTCTGCTGGCCTCTGCTCCCCTCATTCCCCCAGTATCCCTCTCCCATGTGGTCAATGGCAGGGTAATGAGCCCTTCCCTACATCCAGTCTTCCCCGCACTATGTCAGACAGAAATTTCTCGTGGGTTCTAGAATGTGTTGACCCCTTTCCATGGTTTCCTATTCTGACATGCATTTCTCCCTATTTGTATATTCCTTCTCAATTTTGATAGAAATTTCTAAAAAGGTGAGGTAATTAATCAAATGTACTCTGAAACCATCTGGAGCCAGAAGTTCACCCAAAGTTTTTTTTTAAAAAACTACATCCAGGTCTGAAACAAGAGGATCCTGCAAAAAAGACACATATTAAATCTCTTATTTCTTGTAGAAGTCAATGCTAGAAATCAAAGAACTCATCCTGAAGGGCTCCTGGGTGCTCCTCTTCAATTCCAGCAGCAGATGGCACTACAGCGACCTGGACAAAGGGCTCTCCCTGGCTAGCCCAGGGACTTCTTTAAAAGGAGAGACAGCAGTGATTAGGTACAGTATAGACTATATTCTTGAGGCCCTGCATTTCCAGAACTTAGCAAAATGACTAGTTCATGGAATTCATTACTTCACACAATACAATATTCAAAACAGACTTCTTAATTACACTAATTTAGAGGTTATACCCTGATTCTAATTCAGAGATTTCCCTCTGGCATTAATTCCATGTCTTCCTGCACTCCAGTGAGACTGGGGAAGTAAGCGATAGAATGTGATTTCAGTAGTTTTAGGGTCCACTGAACATGGAAGAGTCTAGAAAAAAAAAACCAGCAAGTCTACTTGTCCAAAGGCAAGCCTAATTTGCAAAGTGCCTTTGAAATGTACATTTTCCCACAATGTCTATTAATATAAAAGTAAATAAGTTACACGAGACACTTTTAAAATGTTTACAAAGAGTTTTTGTGACATAGGAATAGTTTCTGTTATTGTGGCAAGTCAAAAATAAGAGAATATGTTATGAGCAGAGCCTAAGTATAATCACGTAAACTACATGTTGAAAAAGCCTGGGAATAAACACTCACACACATGAAAATAGGAACATTCACGCAACAACCATGAACCACACACTTACTCTGTAGGGGGCACTACCCCGAGTGCTGAGGACACGGCCACAGACGGGAAACACGGGGCCCTGCTCTCACACGTTCACAAGAGTGCATTTGGGTGATGGGATTATAAATAGCTTTCTTTTCTATACCTTTCTGGCTTTACATATTTTCTACAGTGACCATGACCAATATCGACTATATTTTGAATATAGTCAAAATAAAACCAAATGATTACATTTATATTTGTTTCATTTGTCACATTAGTAGACTTAAAGTATGTTTGTAGTTAAATTTCTTTCTCTTTATCCTCTTTTATAAAGTCCCCAGCCCAAGACATGATTTAGAACCTGGTTGGCCAGCAGAGCTAACTGGTGGCAGGAGAATCAGAGGAAGTAGAAACTCTTCTTCCCCCAGATTAGCTGGGAAAATTTAATACCACGTCAGAAGAGAAGCTTTGTCCATGGTTCAAAAGAAATTGAACCAACCGGGTCCACCTCTTGGCCACTCAGTTGTCCTCAAGTCAGTGGCTCAGCCTTTACTGCAGTGTCAGGGAGCAGCGATCTCAAGCCTCCATGCACGGGGCCATGGAGCCTCTTGTGCACGCACAAGGCTGTGCAGATAATCCCTTCTTTATCCTTCCCTAGTCTGTATCTTCCAACCAGGGTGGCTCAGACAGAGGCAACAGGTGGCTGGTTCCTTCCCCCTAACCGGCAGCCAGTCTCTGAACTGCTCCAGCAAGTCGCACCTAACCAGGCTGCTGCCAAGCTCTTGAATGGCTGTGTAAACTGCCTCACTTCAGCGTGGCTGCGGTGTGGACTCACTCACTAGATGGCTACTACAGGAAAGAATGGAAATGCAAGACGGAGACTTGAGGGAGGGAGCGGTGATTTTCTATCAAATGTGTATAAAACCATATGGCTCCCAGAAGTCCACAGACGCAGTTCACACGTTTTCAGACCTTCAGTATTCAGCCACACTCAGGGCCCACGCAAGATTTTGCTCATTCTGTTTAATTCTTAAAACCCCAACCTAAGCCAGGTGCGGTGGCTCACACCTGTAATCCCAGCACTCTGGGAGGCCGAGGCCAGTGGGTCACCTGAGCTCAGGTGTTCCAGACCAGCCTGAGCAAGAGTCAGATGCTGTCTCTAAAAATAGAAAAATTAGCCAGGTGTATGGCAGCCACCTGTAGTCCCAGCTCCTTGAGAGGCTGAGACAGTGAGATCGCTAGAGCCCAAGAGATTGAGGCTGCTGTGAGCTATGATGATGCCTCAGCACTCTACCCAGGGCAACAGAGTGAGATTCTGATTCGAAACAAAACAAACAAAAAGTAAACCCAAGCTGAACGGTTTCTTCACTGGAGATGAGCAGTGGGCTAGAGCTGAGAAAGAGTCATGAGACTAGCAGCACAGAATCTCTCATGACTGAGCCTTTTGCTTAAAATTTTGGGCTCAGTCTCTTCTTTTATAAGCTGAGGGAGTGAACTCAATGGTATCTATAGTCACTTTCATCTCTTTGCTTTTGAATGTAGCTGGTGGTAATGTTTAAAGGGCCGGAGGGCTATTGCCCTCTCTGAAATGATCACATATCTGAAAATCATGCATAAGAACAAAATATCTCCCCTAGCAGTACCACTGGCTGGGCAAGCCACCTGGCCCCTGTCCAGAATGCAAGGGTGGCCTGTCCCCAGAGGCGAAGGTCTCCTGGGACAGTGACCCCATTGGAGCCCAAACTGGACTGAGGGTGCATGGGGCAAATTCTCATGGCTCCAGCTTGTGTCATCATCCCTCAAGAACCCCAGGTCTGCCTTATAGTAGAGCGCCAGGAGATAAAATTTCTTCTTTTTTTTTTTTTTTTTGTAGAGACAGAGTCTCACTTTATCGCCCTCGGTAGAGTGCCGTGGCTCACAGCAACCTCCAGCTCTTGGGCTTAAGCGATTCTCTTGCCTCAGCCTCCCTAGTAGCTGGGACTACAGGTGCCCGCCACAGCGCCCGGCTATTTCTTTGTTTTGCAGTTCGGCGGAGGCCGGGCTTGAACCTGCCA
>CAUYON010041442.1:0-17552 GCA_963573935.1 Arctocebus calabarensis | reverse complement strand
ACAATTGTTAGTTACCACCTCATTGCCACTTTCTATTAGATAATTAGAGCTAGGCTCCTTGGAGCCAAACCTTTATTATAGATACATGATTTGGGGGTACTCAAAAACAGCTTTCTGCATTCTCTCCATCAAAGGGCACTTGTATCACTGTTTGGAAAAAACTACTGAAAAAAAGAATGAGATGATTAAATTGGATTTTCTAAAAGAACGTATCATTAACAGATAGAACTTAGAGGTATCTAAGTGATCATATACCTGATTGTAACCGTCATCTTTTTTAAAAGCAAAATTATGCATAAATGTAAACCACCCCTTAATAAAGGGCATTGCTTGTTTTTGGAAATAATTTTTTTGTTTGTATTATTTTCTTGGTTCAATTTATCAATGTGTTGTTATATTAGAAATTTATAAGTTGGCACAAAGTCTGCATTTTTAAAATTCTGAATAAAAACATACTTGCTAAAAAAAAAAAAAAAGAAAGCAAAGTTTTTCCCTGGAGCACTGCCCATCAGACTCCTGTATGAATTTCAGTGGCCAAAATTGTATGGTCACACTTAAAAAGTGACTAGAGCTGGACGCTGTGGCTCACATCTGTAATCCTAGCACTCTGCGAGGCTGAGATGGGTGGATAGCTTGAGCTCAGGAGTTCTAGACCAGCCTGAGCAAGAGCAAGACACCGTCTTCTATTAAAAATAGAAAAATTAGCCAGGTGTTTTGGTGGGCTCCTGTAGTCCTAGCTACTTGGAAGGCTGAGGCAAGAGAATTACTTGAGCCTAGGAGTTTGAGGTTGTTGTGACCTATGACACCATGGCACTCTACCTAGGGCGACAGAGTGAGATTCTGTCTTTAAAAAAGAAAGAAAAATTAAAATAAATAAAATAAAAGGTGATTAGAGAGAAGGAGGATGTGAGAGATATCTGACATAGGATCTGGTAAATTTCTTCTAACTGCTGCATAGAATTCCATGTTGCACATCTATCACATTTTGCTGTAATAGTTAGAGATGTAGCAATCATCTTGTGACTGGGAGAAAAAGTCAAGAGAATCCCAGACAGGGCCCTGACACCATCAAATTGTTTAACCAACACCAACAGCTTCCTATCCCTGAACTTCTTATCATGTGTGAAAAAAATAAACCCCTGTTTAAGCCACGTGTATCAGTTAGAGTTCAACTGCAAACAGGGGAAATAAATCTGATTAGTTTAAACAGAAAAGGATAGAGTAGTAAGCTCTAGGTCCAGGGACAAGGTCCAGCTTTGAGAGTCACATGATCTCTGCCCACAATTGGGGAAACAACAGTCCCTACTATGGAAGATGATGAGTCAGGAAGCTGCACGCTAGCAGCCCACTGCTGTTGTCATGACCTGTGACAGCATAACGGATGTCCCATGTTGTGTGGCTCTGTTCCAAATTTTTATCTTGCACAAGAGCAGAACCTAAACCACAAATTCCCAGCTCAAGGGAATCTGGGAAGTGTTGTTTTCTTAGCTTTCCAGTTTCTGTAGTTCAGAAGAGTTTGGGATTGATGTTAAGCAACCAGTTTATCATCAAATGACAAATGATATCACCAGCTTTTGGTTACTTAACCACCACATGCTCTCCTAACTGATACACTGTGTGTATATAAAGTAACAAGGGTGGTTTTTTTTGTTTTTTTTTTTTTTTTTTGAGACAGAGTCTCACTATGTGGCCCTGGGTAGAGTGCTATGGTGTCACAGCTCACAGCATCCTCCAGCTCTTGGACTTAGGCATTCTCTTGCCTCACCTCCCGAGTAGCTGGGACCACAGGTGCTAATCACAACATCCAGCTATTTTTTTTTGTTGCAGTTTGGCTGGGGCCAAACCTGCCACCCTTGGTATATGGGGCCGGCACCTTACTCACTGAGCCACAGGTGTCGCACACAAGGGTGGATCTCAAAAACACAGTATTGAATGGCTCGGCACCCATACTACAGTGGTTAAGGTGCCAGCCACGTGCACCAAGGCTGGCAAGTTCGAACTCAACTGGGGCCTGCTAACCAACAATGACAACTGCAACAAGAAAATAGCCGGGTGTTGTGGTGGGTGCCTGTGGTCCCAGCTACTTGGGAGGCTGAGGCAAGAGAATTGCTTAAGCCCAAGAGTTGGAGGTTGCTGTGAGCTATGATGCCACGCACTCCTACCAAGGGTGACATAGTGAGACTCTATCTCAAAAAACAACAACAACAAAAACAGTATTGAGTGAAAAAGACAATGAGCTTTGTAGCACAATTTATAACATGTTACTTAGAAACACACAAATCAACTGTACCGACATTTTTTAATATATACAAGTGCTGATTGGTAAAGGAAAGAGGAGAATGGGGGTGAGGATTAAGAGTGAAAGAGAGAAATTAAATAAAGCAAAGTAAAATGAAAGGTCTTGTACAATCCGATGGTGGGGGTCATACAAATGGAGGAATATCAGCTGGCTCAGTTTTCTCCTTCTGAAGTCCAAAACCAATCCACCACATTTAATAGTAATTTAAGTAATAATTTAATAATTATTAGTAAACATTTCATATTTAATTTGCCATACTAAAACTAATCTATTAAGTTAAATATATCATAATTTCTATACTCTTATTTGACAATTCTTCATGTTTTGATTTCCCCAGAACCTTAAAAGATAAGTCCGGGTGATACCTAGAGGCCCCACCACATGTAGTTCGCAATCCTATTTATTCACACCCTCTCCTACCATCATACCTTCCCCAAGTTCTACTCCCCCAAAGCAGGGTTGAGGTGGGAGGCTTCAGTCCACCGGAACTGGGTTCTGAGACCCCACAGCCTTCAAAGCCTGGGTTTGTGAGCGCAGCTGCTATCGCCGCAAAGCTTAAGGTGAGGGAAGTCGTTCGGGGCGGGGAGTTTTTCAGAACCCGCCCCTGGCAGGGAGGGGCTGCCCGGCACAGGCCCCGCCCACTCCGCGGGATCTTGGGGCGGCTCTTGGTCGGCTTGGAGACCACAGCACCCGCCCCTGCAGGCCCCCAATCCCTTCCTAACCCGGCTTGACCCAGCTCAGCCCTGAGGTGTTTGCAGCAGCTCCTTCTGAAAGACCAACCATCTGTTACCTGCGTTGCTTCCTGGGAAGGAAGCCTCTCAGGTTGCCTCTGAGAAGTCTGGGGGACGCTGTTGGCCCCAGGTGCCCCAAGATGACTGCCTCCTAGAGACCCTCAGAATCCCAGGTAAGGTCTGGTGGGAAAGAAAAAACTGATGACCCTCTCTCGGTGACTCTCACTAGGGTCCTGACCTGGAGTGAACCGTTCCCCTGCCTTGGGGCTCCTGGCCAGCTGCTTGTCCACTCTACTCCCCAGGAGGAGGCCAGCACCTGCTGGGATAAAGTCTCCCCCTCCTCCCCCGCACAAGAGCAGGGTGATTTGCAGTTTCTGGGACCCGGTTCCTTCCCCCAGGATCCACGAGACCCTGCGCCTCTCCATTCTCTGTTAGAGATGCCAGTTGCCTGAGGAGGAGGGCCTTGCCTCCTTGGCCCCAGACTGGAAAAGGAAGAGCAGCGGAAGGCTGGACATGTCTGAAGCACTTTCCTGCCCCAGCAATGAGACCTCTGCCCCAGGCTGCAGGCTAGGGGCCCTGTACTGGGCCTGTGTCCATAATGACCCCTCCCAGCTCCAAGCCATACTGGAGGGTGGGGTCTCGCCAGAGGAGGCCACCCAGGTGGACCGCAATGGGAGGGTGAGATGCCCCAGGTGCCACCCAGGACAGTTAGGGGCAGCTCTGTCTCCGCACCACACCATCCTGATCTGACTCCCAGAGAGAGTTTCAGGGTCAATACCCACTGCTGGTCCTTAGGAGGAAGGGAGTGGGTGAGGGTGGGTCTTCACAGGGGTAGGGGCCGCCTCTGGGACAAAAGTAGGTTTAGAGAACATGGGGGGATTGGGGCGCCCCTGGGGGAAAGCAGGGGACTGAGCTGCCCTGCCCTCAGACAGGCCTCATGGTCGCATGCTACCACGGCTTTGGGAGTATTGTGGCCCTGCTCAGCCGCTGTCCTTTCCTCGATGTGAACCAGCAGGACAAAGAAGGGAACACAGCACTCATGTTGGCTGCCCAAGCAGGTGCGAGGCTGCTGAGCTTCACCCTCCGCCAGCCCCTCTGGTGCAGACGGGCCACAGCCCCATGCTCAGTGAACAACATTCTCCTCTCCCAGGCTCTGTCGCCTTGGGTAGAGGGTGGCTTTGGAGCTTCGTCACCCCCTTTCCCAGGGGCCAAGCTCTGCCCTCTGCGCCCTGCAGGCCACGTGCCTCTGGTGAGTCTTCTGCTGAACTACTATGCTGGCCTAGACCTGGAGCGCCGGGACCAGCGGGGGCTCACAGCGTTAATGAAGGCTGCGATGCGGGACCGCTCCGAATGCGTGGCAGCCCTCCTCATGGCAGGTGTGTGGGGCTCAGAGCAGGCTGTGTGGCCTCCAGTCCCTTCCCCAAGGCTCCCCACCGGACACTGAGTCAGCTATCATTTAGTTGCAGAGAGGAGACAAGGAAAGCTCAGGAGGGTAACCTAGCCCAGCTGGAAAACCTAGACGAAATAGGCTGATGTCTGGACAGTCTCTTGGGGTCTAGTCCTGGCTCTGTCACTGGCTAAGTGGCCCCAGGCAGATGGCTTACTCTCTAGGCCTCACCCGTATCTGATGTTCACTTCCAGGGAACATCATGAGGTGTCACTGAGGCTCGGGCTGTGCAGAGTTGTTTTGAACTGTAGTCCACATTGTCCATGGGGTCGTGGGCCCCCATTATTCTCTGTGTGGTGGACCCCAGCCTCTAGCTTTTCCTGCCCCACCCCACCAGACTGGGTTTGAGGGGAGAAGGAGGGAGCTCTACGCCTCTTTCTCTGCCTCAGAGTGACTGATCCTCCCCCAGCCCCAGGATTAGGGCAGTGTGGGGATGAAGAGAACCAGGGGGGGAAGCAGCAGAACACCCCCGTCAGTCCTGCACACCACTCCTCTGAAGTCTTTCCCCCTCTCTGGCCATGAGTCTCCTCATCTCTCTCAAACAGCAGGTTGCAATACTGGCCGCTGAGACTGCAGCTTCAACAGGACGGGACTCTGTGGTTTCGAATCTAACCCAGTCGATCTTGCTGCTAAAGAATCTGCCCTTCCACACCCCACATCACCCCTATGTCCCCTCCCAGGTGCTGACCTGACAGCCGTGGATCCTATTAGGGGCAAGACAGCCCTGGAGTGGGCAGTGCTCACTGACAGCTTCGGCACAGCGCGGAGGGTCCGGCAGCTGCTGCGGCGGCCCAGAGTGGAGCAGCTCAGCCCGCACTACCAGCCTGAGTGGCCGGCCTTGGCAGAGCTCGTGGCCCAGGCCCAGGCCCAGACCCAGGCTGCTCCATCCCTCCTAGAGCGGCTACAGGCCACCCTGACTCTCCCTTTTGCCCAGTCTCCTCAGGAAGGAGGCGTCCTAGACCACCTCGTGACCCTCACCACCAGCCTGGCCAGTCCCTTCCTCACCACTGCCTGCCACACTCTGTGCCCTGACCACCCACCTGCCCTGGGCACCCGAAGCAAGTCGGTGCCAGAGTTGCTAGGTACTGCCCCACCGCCTCCCCCAGCCCCCCACCTTCCCTTGGAAGTCCTTAGTCCCCGAGGCTTTGTTCCCTACCAGAGTCCTCAGGGCATATTGAGTATGTGCCCTCAGTGGTTACAGCCCAAGGACAGTACCAGCCCCAGGCCCCAAGTCCCCAAGATCCTTCTCTCCAAGGCATCCTCAACCTCTAGCCAGTGGAACCCGAATCCCAGTCCCGTGGGGCATCGATGTCTGGCCCTTCCTCTCTGGCGATACCAGCAGCTCAGGATGGAGAGAAGGAGGCAGGAGGAGGAGGGCTAGGCCAGCCCGGGAAGAGGTAGTCAGGCCCCCCCCAGGCTCCTTTCCCTTTACAGCCTCTTCTGCCCTCCCATCCACCTCTGCCTCAATGAATCTACTCTCGACCTGTGTACAAGGCCATTCATTACAGCAAAAGTAATGAATACATCTTGAAGATAGTTTCATGTCAGAATGTAGATTGCTTTATGAAAGTAAAAGAGTGGAAACAACCTATGAGTCCATCAGTAGCGGACTAGCAGCTGGGCGCAGTGGCTCATGCTTGTAATCCCAGCACTTTGGGAGGTTGAGGCAGGAGGATCGCTTGAGCTCAGAAGTTTGAGACCAAACTGGGCAGTATAGTGAAAACCCATTCCCACACACAAATTTAAAAATAAATAAATAAGTATGGTGGTGCCTGTAGTCCTCACTACTGAGGAGGCTGAGGCAGGGGGATTGATTTGCTTGAACCAGGATTTCAAGGCTACAGGGAGCAATGATCTAAATACTGCATTCCAGCCTGGGTGGCCTTGGCTCTAAAAAAAAGGAATGGAGGGACGCTAAGTTGATTAGGTGTGTAATTACTGTATATCCATATAGTATATTCTTTTTTGAAATAGAGTCTCGCTTCGTTGCCCTCAGTAGAGTGCTGTGGTGTCACAGCTCACAGCAACCTCAAACTCTTGGTCTTAAGTGATTCTCTTGCCTTAGCCTCCCGAGTAGCTGGGACTGTAGGTGCCCACCACAATGCCTGGATATTTTTATTTTTTGGTTGTAGTTGTCATTATTGTTTGGAAGGCCTCGGCTAGATTGGAACCCACCAGCTTCAGTGTATGTGGCTGGCACCCTAGCCACTGAGCTATAGGCACTGAACCCAATATAGTATATTCTATGCAGTATATTATAAAACAAGAATAAGAAATTTATATTCTTTTTTTTTTTTTGAGACAGAGCTTCAAGCTGTTGCCGTGGGTAGAGTGCCGTGGCATCAAAGCTCACAGCAACCTCCAACTCCTGGCTTAAGTGATTCTTTTGTCTCAGCCTCCCAAGTAGCTGGGACTACAGGCACCCACCACAATGCCCAGCTATTTTTTGGTTGTAGTCGTCATTGTTGTTCGGCAGGCTAGGGCTTGATTCGAACCCACCCTGCTCTGGTGTATGTGGCTGTTGCCCTAGCCACTGAGCTGCAAGCGCTGAGCCCAATATAGTATACAATATAGTATATTCTATGCAGTATATTATAAAACAAGAATAAGAAATTGGGGGCGGCGCCTATGGCTCATCGAGTAGGGCTCCGGCCCCATATACGGAAGGTGGCAGGTTTAAACCTGGCCTTGGGCCGAACTGCAAAACAAAAAAATAGCCGGGCATCATGGCAGGCACCTGTAGTCCCAGCTACTCGGGAGGCTGAGGCAAGAGAATCGCCTAAGCCCAGGAGTTGGAGGTTGCTGTGAGCTGTGATGCCATGGCGCAACATCAAGATATATTAAGTGAAAATAACCAAGGGGTGGAAGAGTGTGCTCCTATTTGTCAAAGTACAGTTTCACAAAGATAAACATAACTAATGCAAACACACACTGAGTACTAAGTTTATTTTAACTACCTAATGAGTGAATCACCAGGATGGATCAAAGAAAAAAATGAAAAACTATTAAGACAGTTAGTGAGGAAAAAAATGCTGGAATAAGATTGCAAAGTGAGATACAAAAAAGTTAACTCCTACCTGGCAGTAAAACCATAACTCTTTTTACTTTTTTCTAGCAGAAAAAAAAATTGTTGTTTGTCAATCTTAAACAGGTTAACCTCTTGTTGTAAGAGAGTCTGAGCCCTAATCAATAGTAAACAGTAACTTCCCCCAGATAACCCAGAGGTGGGGTTATTAGCCAATGATCTAAAATAGCTTTGAAAGGGCATTTAATAACTTTTTTGGCATTTACAAGTTTTGGATGTTTTTTCTGAACACATTTATTACATGAATATACGCTTTTATATTTATATTAATTACACCACCACTTACCAGGGACTTCCTGTATACATTAACATATTTAACCTTTCCAGTAATCCTGAGGACACAAGGCACAGAGAAAGGAAAGAGCTGCCCAGGTCCCATAGCTGGAAACTGGCAGAGAAACATGGCTGAAACCTAGCCATGCAGTTGCAGCCTCCGGGCTCTTATTACTAAACCTATCCCGCCTCACCGGAACATCCCTGGAAAGAAACGCCGTGTATTTCTTCAGAAAAGGACTCTAACAGTTTACCAGGAGTGGGAGGGAAACTTTCTGCTGAATCTCTTTTTCGATATATATATATATTTTTTTTTGAGACAGAGCCTCAAGCTGTCACCCTGGATAGAGTGCCGTGGCCTCACAGCTCACAGCAACTTCCAATTCCTGGGCTCAAGAGAGTCTCCTGCCTCCGCCTCCCAAGTAGCTGGGACTACAGGAGCCCACCACAATGCCCGGCCATTTTTTGGTTGCAGCCGTTATTGTTGTTGGCAGGTCCAGGCTGGACTCAAACCCGCCAGCTCAGGTGCACGTGGCTGGCACCTTAGCCCATTGAACCACAGGCACCAAGCCTCCTTTTCAATATTTTGATTTAAAAAAATAATAAATTGTATTTCTTTTTTTCTTCCTTTTTTTCTTTTTTTTTTTTTGTAGTCAGTCATGGCATCACAGCTCACAGCAACCTCAAACTCTTAGGCTAAACCGATCCTCTTACCTCAGCCTCCCCAGTAGCTGGGACTACAGGAGCCTGCCATAATGCCCCGCTATTTTTAGAGACAGGGTCTTGCTCTTGTTCAGGCTGGTTTTGAACTTGTGAGCTCAAGCAATCCGCCAATTACAATTCTATTTCTTAGAGTACTTTAAGCTTTACAGAAAAGTTGTCAAGACCATACGGATTTCCCACATATCCAACCCAGTTTCCCCTGTTATTAATTTGAGTGTAGTACATTTATTACTAAAAATGAACCAATATGAAACATATTCTGTTTTGGTTTGGTTTATCTGGTTTTTTTTTTTTTTTTTGAGACAGAGCCTCAAGCTGTCACCGTGGATAGAGTGCTGTGGCATCACAGCTCACAGTAACCTCCAATTCCTGGGCTCAAGCGAGTCTCTTGCCTCTGCTTCCCCAGTAGCTGGGACTACAGGCGCCCGCCACAATGCCTGGCCATTTTTTGGTTGCAGCCATCATTGTTTGGTGGGCCTAGGTTGGATTCGAACCTGCCAGCTCAGGTGTACGTGGCTGGCGCCTTAGCCCGTTGAGCCACAGGTGCCGAGCCAGTTTGTTTGTTCTTTTTTGAGACAGAGTCTCACTTTGCCCCTCTCAGTTGAGTGCTATAATGTCATAGCTTACAGCAACTTCAAATCCTTGGGCTCAAGTGATACAGTGGTACTCTTGCCTCAGCCTCCAGAGTAGCTGGGATTACAAGCACTCGCCACAATGCTTGGCATTTTTAGAGACCAGGTCTGGCTCTTGCTCAGGCTGGTCTCAAACTCTTGCACTCAGGCAGTCCATCAGTCTTGGCCTCCCAGAGTGCTAGGATTATAGGTGTGAGCCGCTGTGCCTGACCTTAATATGAAACATTATTATTATTATTATTATTATTATTATTATTATTTTGAGACAAGGTCTTCCTATGTTGCCCTCAGTAGAGTAGAGTGCTGTAGCATCACAGCTCACAGCAACTCAAACTCTTGGGCTTAAATGATTCTCTTGCTTCAGCCTCCCAAGTAGATCGGACCACAATGCCCGGCTATTTTTTTGTTGTTATTGCAGTTGTCATTATTGTTTAGCAGGCCTGGGCAGAGTTTGAACCTGCCAGCCTTGGTATATGTGGTTGGCTCCCTAACCCCTAGCTATGGACGCTGAGCTGACATGTTATTAACTAAAATCCATACTTTGGGGCCAGGCACAGTGGCTCACACCTGTAATCTTAGCATTCTGGGAGGCCGAGGTGGGTGCATCACCTGAGCTCACAGTTTCAAGACCAGCCTGACCCAGAGCAAGACCTCATCTCTAAAATTAGCCAGGCATTGTGGCAGGTGCCTCTAGTCCCAGCTATTTGGGAGACCGAGGCAAGAAAATCTCTTGAGCTCAAGAGTTTCAGGTTGCTGTGAGCTATGACACCACAACACTCTAGCAACGGTGACAAAGTGAGACTTTGTCTCCAAAAAAAAAAAAAAAATCCATGCTTTATTTATTTTTAAGACAGTCTCAGTCCGTCACCCTGGGTAGAGTGCCATGGTGTCATCACAGCCCACAGCAACCTCAAACCATTGGGCTCAAGAGATCTTGCCTCAGCCTCCCAAGCAGCTGAGACTACAAGGCACCTGCCACAATGCCCAGCTAGTTTTTCTGTTTTTGGTAGAGATGGGGGTCTTACTCATGCTCAGGCTGCTCTTGAAATCCTGAACTCAAGTCATCCATGCACCTCGGCCTCCCGGAGGCCTCATACTTTAGATTTCCTTACTTTTTACCTAGTGTCTCCTTTCTATTCCAGAATCCCATCTGGGAAGATGCATTATATTTCATTGTTACGTCTCCTTAGCCTCTTCTTGACTGTGACAGTTTCTAAGACTTCCCTTTTTCTGATGTTCTTGATGGTTTTGAATAGTACTGCTCAGGTATTTTGTGAATGTCCCTCAATTGGGATTTGTCTAATGTTTTTTTTAGTATTAGACTGGGGTTTTCAGGAAGATCACAGACAGGGGCAAAATGTTCCTCACATCATATCAAGGCCATATGTGGCATACTATAAGAACACGACTTCTCACCGTTGATGTTGATCACCTGGCTCAGGTACTATTTGTCAGTTTTCTCCACTGTGAAGTTCCTCTTTGTTCTCCCTCTGTATGGAGCTCATACTAAAGGAGTGGGAAATTATATTCCATCTCCCTGAGGACTGAATATATAAATTTTTTGGAATTTTGCACCAAGCATTGTGACTTTTTTTTTTCAGTATTTATGGTTTTATTTAAACACAAATAGAATGTACACATGAGCTGTCTACTCATTTTCTTCACTGCGCAGCCTGGCATTGGGATTGGTGACTCTGATGGCCAGCCAGGCTGCTCTTTCCACAATGGCTTTGCGGTTCTTGGAGGACACGTTGTGAGCAATCTCTGCACAGTAAGATTTGTTGCACATCAGCAGCACTTCCAGCTCCTTGACGTTGTGGACAAGAAACTTCTGGAAACCACTGGGCAGCATATGCTTTGTTTTCTTGTTGCTCCCGTAACCAATGTTGGGCATTAAGATCTGGCCCTTGAATCTTCTCCGAACCCTGTTGTCAATATCTCTAGGTTTCCGCCAGTTACGCTTAATTTTGACATATCGATCTGACTGGTGCCGGATAAACTTCTTGGTCCTCTTTTTGACGATCTTCGGCTTCACAAGGGGTCTGAGGGCGGCCATGATGCCGAATAAGAGATGGCAGCCACCTCTGTAGGTAGCGCCGAGGAAGAGAGCGGAAGGTGACACGCAAAGGCTGATGGGAGCATTGTGACTTTTTAATTATGTATTACTATATTGTGAACAATTTAAAATTTTTTCTTTGGTTAGGAGAAAACACACACACAAGGTGAAAATGAGAATAGGGTTAGATAATGTGGATGTTTCCCCGAGGGTCCTGAAGGCAACAATGGTGGACTGGAATGGGCTCAAGGCTAAACCACCTGTTTGATTCTGAATAAGGCACTTAGGTTTCTCTTGCCTCAGATCTCACAACTGTTAAATGGAGCAACAGGGCTGTGGGGAGGGTTCTTCAGATAATATGTGTAAGAGGGTTCTGCAGATCATACAATGCTGTTAAGAGGTGAGGTACTGGAGCCGGCGCCTCTGGCTCAGTGGGTAGGGCGCCGGCCCCATATACTGAGGGTGGTGGGTTCAAGCCCGGCCCCGGCCAAACTGCAACAAAAAAATAGCCGGGCGTTATAGCGGGCACCTGTAGTCCCAGCTGCTCGAGAGGCTGAGGCAAGAGAATCACCTAAGCTCAGGAGTTGGAGGTTGCTGTGAGTTATGATGTCATGGCACTCTCCTGAGGGCAACAAAGTGAGACTCTGTCTCAAAAAAAAAGAGGTGAGGTATTAAGGAAGGGCCCGGGGAAGGGCCTCCAGGGTGAGTGGGAGTTCTTTCCTCTCTACCCACTGCTGAAAAATGCAGCATTGGGCATCACAGGCAGGGAAAGAATTTCATCTGCAGTCTTGGAACAGCATGGCAGCGGGATGCTTCGACCTGGGAGTTGGCCTGTGACCTTGGGCAGGCTGTTAACCTTGCTGAGCTTCTACTATGCGGAACGGAGGTGAGCATAGCATGCACCCCACAGATGCTATGAGAGTTGAATGAGCTAATGCAGCACTTAGTACTATGCCTGGCCTTATTGATATCATTTTTTTACTTAATCTTCACAACATTCCTATTTTACAGTTGAGGATACTGGGGTTATGAAGCTTAAGCAACTCACCCCATGTCAACAGCTAAGTGGCAAAGTGGTGCTTGGAGGTCAAGTCTGTGAGACTGGAAAGCCTGTGCTCATTCCATGGCAATGCGTGGCCTCTGCCCAAAGTCAGGGCTCCTCTGAGTCTTTGAGCCTCTCCCTCCCACTCCCCCCTGTTCAGGAGCAGGACTGCTGCACCTCCCAGGCCAGGGAACTCAGCCCTCTGTGGTTCTCTGCCTCTCCTTCCTGGCCTGCTTGGGGATCTGGTGGAACGGACCTTGCCACCCAGGCCCCTGGTTGGACAACATCGTCCAGCAGAGGGAGCCTCTCCACCTTGGGGAAGACCCATCTCTGTGGTCCCTGGCCACCTCCACGACTTCACTCCCTCAACTGCTCCTCCCTTTAGTCCTCACCTAGCTCCTGAGCAAGGCCTTCTCTCCTCCCCCTGAAACCCTTTCGGGCTGAACAGAGGGAGGGAAGCCTCCAGGCCCGGAGCTGCTCTGCCCGTGCCATCTCTAACATCCCAGGTCTCCCCCCCTCAACCCAACCCCTGAGCCTTCTGAACTGGAAGCCCCAGGGCACAGCTGTGCAGGATGCAGCCCAAGCCAGGCCGCCCTGCTGCAGCACTTGGAATCCCACTGCACAGGGCTCTCCCAGCCTCACCTCATGAGTGACATCAAATGAGGATGGCATTCCAGGCTGCTGGGCAGTGTATGCACTGAGCAGTGCCTGGCACACGGTCGCCTGTGGTGGGTCAGCAGCAGGCTGTTACTCTGCCCACACAGTGGCAGAGGAGGAAACAGCTGAGGGTGCAGTGGACGAGTCTGGATGGTGTGTCCTGGGGGCCCCAGGGCCCCCCTGTGATTCCAGGGTACTGTTCCTGTGGCCCCTGAGATGAAAACACACACTTACCCTAGACAGCCTTCTCAGACCAGTTCCTGTGCCTCTCCCTGTCCCCCCGCCCAGGCCTGCTGCCCCTCACTGCAGCACTGCTGGCTGCCAGCACTCCCTGTGTGTGTGTGTGTGTGTACATGCATGCACGTACATGTTTGCAAGTACATGAGTGCTCCCCACATTGGCAGATGGGGCTCCTGCACCTGCACTGCAGGATTAACTGTCCAGACACTCTGGGGTGTCAGCCACACTCGTGAGGATCCTGGGAAAGCCTACTCCTGGGTAGGCAAGAACAGAGTTCAGTCTCCCCTAGGTCTGCTTAGGGATGCTTAGGGGGCATTTACCATCTCTCTTCCTCTCAGGCGCTGCCCTCTTCCTGGGAGCAGCAGGGTCCTCAGTCATTCTGGGGGATACCCAGGAAAGCCCTGTTGGGCCGGGAGAAGGCCAGGGAGGACATTCCTCAGGAGAAGGCCAGGGAGGACATCCGCATGACGAGGGTGTCTCTCACCCTGGCCTCTCAGGACCTTTTGCCGATCAGATCTCAGCTGGCCCCCTGAGGAACCATCCGGCCAGGGTCCACATGGAGGATTAGACCTGCTCTCCTCTCCTTCCTTTCCCTTGGGGGCACCACAGCTTTTCATCGTTGAGGAAATACCTAGATCTGAAGGGGCAGTCTTGAAGACAAGGCTTGGGCCTTCCTCAACAGCCTCACCCCTGCCAACTCCTACTCCAGAGGGTTAGACAGACTGAAACTTCAACCACAGTCACACAGTGTCACTTGCAAACACATGGTCAGCCAGGGTCCCAGGGACATGCAGGCTCCCAGGCACAGAGGTACACACAAGCCCACTGGGTAATACATTTGATCACACAAGCACACAAACATAAATTCAAGAAAAAATAAAGAGAGGGCCACCCCTCTTCCCTAGGGTTCCTGGCCCATGTCGTCCTCTGTCACCTCTGTCCCAGCCACCCAGCTGCATACAGGTGTGCAGCTGCATTGCCTGTGTGACCATGGCTGGAGATTCAGAGTCTGTCCAACCATCTAGAGCAGGAGTTGGGCTGCTGAGAGAGACCCAAGCCCTGCCCTTAAGTGCCCTCTTCAAACCTGGGTGTCGCTCTTAGCTATGAAAGTCCACAGTCCTTCTGAGGGAAGAGGGAGTGTTGAGTAGACTGAACCTAAATCCATCTTTATGCCTATTTACTCCAGGCCTGCCTTAGATACCCTCTGACCCCCATTTCCTATGTCTGTGCCAGTACCCTGTCTTGGGAGTACGAAGGGCAGAGGTCCGTGGATTTGGGGTTTCTAGAGACAAGTGCTCACCTGGGGGCCCTCAGTCCAGGCCTTCCAATCCTGGGAAGGGCAGAGCCTGGGCACGGGTGCCGGAGGAGCAGGGAAGGGGCAGGATTTGTGGCATTTCCCCTCCAGCTGGAAACAAAGGCAGATTCCTGTGTCCAGCATGAGCAATCCGGTCCCACCCACCCGAGAGGCTTGAGTTGAAGGAAATCCCGCTGGCTCTGGCCTTGTTCAGCCAAAGCAGCCCCCTCTACCAAACACTCTCTCCCAGCCAGTCTCTCTCCCAGGTCCCAGTCTCAGATTTTGAAGACCCTTTTGAGTGCAAATACCAAGCCTATCCCACCAGAAATGGTCACCCTAACCCCTTAAGCCCTCACCCAGGCAGCAAGGGTCCCCTCAGCCCCACTTTCCAGCCAAGTAAACTCAGTCCTTACTTTTCATTAGAGTAGGCAAAAGGCTTGCTGCTGCAACTTCAGTGTGGTCCAACATGTTCAGGAAGGCCCTCAGCACCTCCACTTCAACCAAACATCCTCAACAGCAAGATCAGTCACCTCAGCTAATGGACACATCTTCCCTCACTTCAGCCTCAAGAAAGTGTGTGGTCCTGCTCCTCAATTTGTGAGGAGTCAAGAGATACTGTCTCTTACCAATAGAACAGAAACTAAAGGTTTGAGCATATTATTTAAATTTACAAAACAATAATATAATGATCAATAAATAGAGGGAGAGAGTCTAAATGGCCTACGTCATGTAGCTTTCAAATCAAGAGAGAGCTCAGTGTACCCTTATCATTGAGTTATTGAAGCAAATGTCAGAGAAATTAATACCTAGAACTTTGAGAAGAGGGCTGACCCCAGCAAGAGAGTCTGGAGATGGGTACAGTTGATATGCATAATAAAGTCTTCCGTAATAAAAAAAATTTTTTTGATACAGATTCGCACTTGGTCGTCTTGGGTAGAGGGCAGTGGCATCGTAGCTCACAGCAAACTCAAAGTCCTGGGCTCAAGTGATCCTCTTGCTTCAGTTTTTCTATTATTAGTAGAGATGGGGTCTTGCTGTGGCTCAGGCTGGTCTCAAACTCCTGAGCTCAAGCAACCCACCTGCCTTGGCCTCCCAGAATGCGAGGAGCACAGCTGTGAGTCACTGCGCCGGCTCTCTTCTGCAAATTTTATTTATTTATTTTACCCTGTGCGCATTTGGGATTTCTTCAATTTTTTTTTTTTTTTTGAGGCAGAGCCTCAAGCTGTCACCCTGGATAGAGTGCTGTGGCATCACAGCTCACAGCAACCTCCAACTCCTGGGCTAAAGCGAGTCTCCTGCCTCCGCCTCCCAAGTAGCTGGGACTACAGGCACCTGCCACAACGCCCAGCCATTTTTTGGTTGCAGCCACCATTGTTGTTTGGTGGGCCCAGGCTGGATTCGAACCTGCCAGCTCAGGTGTACGTGGCTGGCGCCCTAGCCCGTTGAGCCACAGGCGCCGAGCCTCTTCAATTTTTTTTCAAAATGGCTGCCCCCCCCTTTGCAGCCCCCTCCTATAGAGCCACCTGTATAATAACTCCTCACATGGCTGTGTGAAAGAGGCACCACTGAATACTCACCCTCAGGCGGTCGGGAGGGTGTAGTCACGCCTTGGGTCTCCGGACTCCTGCTTCAGTGCTCTTTCTTCTCTCCCTCACTCTGCCCCCTCCCGTCACACATACCAAATGGCCATGTGGGCTTCACAGCTGGTAGAGGGTTCCACAGATGTTTTGTTTCTAGTCTGAGACTGTGTGAGGAAGGAATTAGCAACCCCTTCCTATGGGTATGGATGCTAAAGCTCACACACAGGCGGCCTGACCCTGAAGTTGGGCTCTTGCCATGAACTCTCCTCTTTCTCTATGCAGGGGGGCGACAGTGCCTCTGGGAGGCTGGGGAGGGGCAATGCAGAGCTCACGGGACTGCAGGGAGGAGATGGTGCTAAAACAGCCGCTCAGCAGAGACCAGGTTTCATGCCCACCCACCCCTGCACCATCACCCGGGCACCGTCCGACCTCAAGACTGTCCTACCCCGGAATGCCATCCTCTCCTCGAGAGGTTCCATCCTGAGGGCTCAGGGCTGGACAAGGAGTGGACAAGCCCGTCTAGAGGAAATCTGCAAGTGCTGGAGAGGAAGAGGAAGATGACTTGGCGGCTCCAAGTCTGGGAACCAGGCCTGTGTCTGCCAGTCTCTTCCTGAGGTGCAGGGCAGAGCTCTGGCTACCCCCGTCCTACCCAAACCTAGGCACCAGCCAAACTGCCCTCTGAGTTACAGAGACAAGGCCTGGAACTAGGTAGTTTGCTGAATCTTAGCGACAAACACGATCATATAATCTATAGTACAAGGCTGGGAAGGACCTTCAGGCTCATCGGGTACAAAGCCCTCAGTGTACAGAGGAAGAAGCTGAGGTGCAGAGAAGGAACACAGGTCCTGCGACCCACAGCTTATCTCTTTTCAGACACCATGTACCTCTGCCCTGAGCTGAAGAGGAACTAGAGAGGTCATTTCTTCTCCCTATTCCTCAGACTTCTTTCCACTCACAGAACTGACCCTCTCTCCTATTGTGTTGAACCAACGAATAAATGGAATTTACAGATATCTGCCCCATGCCCACAGTTCTTCCTCCTGGAGTACCCTATCTGTTTTCACATCTCTTGCATTTGAAAAACCCCCAAATTGTCTAATTTAATTCTTCCCCTCGGCAATTTAAGTGGAGAAAGCCCAGCTCACCCCCTGCTAGTTTTCTTCCCTTGCTTTTTCTCCCCAGTGCAGAACTGGCTGCATAATTTGTAGGCTCCAACTCAACATGAAAATGCTAGGGTCTGTTGTTCAAACATCTTTAAGAATATTACTAAGGGCTCAGCGCCTGTGGCTCAACGGGCTAGGGCGCCAGCCACGTACACCTGAGCTGGCAGGTTCGAATCCAGCCTGGGCCCACCAAACAACAATGACGGCTGCAACCAAAAAATGGCCAGGCGTTGTGGCGGGCGCCTGTAGTCCCAGCTACTTGGGAGGCAGAGGCAGGAGACTCGCTTGAGCCCAGGAGTTGGAGGTTGCTGTGAGCTGTGATGCCACAGC
>CAUYON010041441.1:0-12164 GCA_963573935.1 Arctocebus calabarensis | reverse complement strand
TTTCCATATTTTGGTGATTATAAATTGAGCTATGCAATAAATGGGTTGTAGCCTTCTCTTGAAAGATAAAAAATTTGCCTCATATTAGGGGTGTATACATTGGATACTTTTTCTTCCATTCTAGAGATACTTTGCTAAGGATAACATGTTCCAGCTCCATTCATGTAAATATGAAAGAGGAAAAGTCATCCATGTAAATATGAAAGAGGAAAAGTCACCATTTTATATTCTTCTATTTTAAATAGAAGTGGTGACAGAAGACATGCTTGTCTTGTAACAGTTCTTAGGGAGAATGTGTTCAACTTTTTATCATTCAGTATGAGGTTCGCTGTGGATTTCTTATGTATAGCTTTTACAATGTTGAGGTAGGTTCCTTCTGTGCCTAGTTTTTTGAGGGATTTTATCATGAAAGGGTGCTGAATTTTATTAATTTTTTTTCTGCATGTATCAAGATTATCACATGTTCTTTGTTTTTGCTCCTGTTTATGTGATGATTCACAAATTTTTTTTGCATATATTATGATCCTTGCATCCCTGAGATGAGATCCATTTCATCATGGTAGATTATCTTTTTGATGTGCTGTTGAATTCAGTATGTTAGTAATTTGTTGAATATTTTTGCATCTTTGTTCATAAGAAGTATTGGTCTATAGTTTTCTTGTTTTGTTGTGTACTTTTCTGTCTTTAGTATCAAAGTTATACTGGCTTCCTGGAATTAGTTGGGGAAGATATCTTCCTTTTCCTTGTTATGAAACAATTTCTTTAGGATAGGTACCTGTTCTTTGTAAGTCTGATAGAATTCAGCTGTGAGTGAATGTGTTTACTCTGGGGCTTTTTGTTTATCAGCAGTTTTTTTATTATCACTTAAGTGTCACTGCTCATTATTGGTCTGTTCAGTGTTTTTGTTTGTTAATAATTCAGCCTTGGAAGATTTTTGTTTTCAATAATGTATCCATTTCTCTAGATTTTCTAGTTGTCTGAAAGAAGATAGACAAATGGTCAAGAAACATATTAAAAATATTCAACATAACTGAACATCAGGAAAATGTAAATTAAAACTACAATGAGATACTACCTTACTTCTACCAAAAGGACCATTCTTTAAAAGAAACAATAGAAGCTGGTATCAGTGTAGAGAGAATGGAATACTTACACACTTTTGGTAGGACCTTTTTTAAACTAATTTTACTTCTATTTGCTTATTCAAAAAGTAATCAGTACAAATAAAAAGTTTGTGTTATAAGGATGTCTATTATAGAATTGTTTTAAAAGTAAAAATTGGAAACAATACTACAAATGTTCAACCAAAAATACAAAAATCTTAATTAAATATGTGCTTAAATTTAATGAAATACTCTTTAAACATTAAAGTGATATTCTTAAGAAAGATTTGGGAAAATTATACATACATTTTATTAAATAACAAAGCATTCTATAAAATGCATATATCTTTCAATCCCTAGATATTCATAAATACATGTTCACATCCATAGTATTCTTATATCTATACATACATTAGCATATATGTATATATTATAGCATCAGTTCATCAATATAAACATATAAAAATATCATAAACTTCATGAAGAAGTTTAGGTAATAAGATTATAAGCCATTACCATTGTTTAGGTAATAAGATTATAAGCCATTTTTTGTTTCATATTGTATACTTTTCTTCATATTTCAGATTTTCTCAAATATGTATATATCAAATAATTAATTTAATACTGATGAAGTAGTTTTTAATGAATTTATTATTTAATAAGTAATAAAGAAGAAATAATAAATGAGAAGACACACAAAAGTGCCAAAAAGCTAATGTACCCTCAAGTAAAGCTTCATGGAGATGATTTCCTGTGGAAGACTGTAGACATTAAAGTCTTATTTTTGAATATTGGCCAAGACAGACACATAAAAGACCATGCAGAGAAAGAGAACTTTCTAAGTAAAGAAGACAACATCAATAAAAGTGGAGTCTTACAATAGGTGCTGATGAGCCTGAGAAGACAGTCAGGAAGAAGACAAGAGGGGACCACTGAATCTGAACAGTATTAGAATCAGGAACGATGCAAACTCTCTAAATAATTGCATTTATGGAAAAGGGACTTTGGGCAAGAAGAGTTCAGGAGATAATCACCAAGGTAACCTGTACACTTCTTTATCCATTCACTCATTGATTCATTCATTCATAAATTATCCCGAGCACCTACGAGATCTGAGAATTAAGTTCATGAACTTGCCACTGTGTGCCATTTTGGCTGCACTGCACAAAAACTCAGTAAGGTTCATGACTATGGAATAATAGTGTCTTACAGTTGTGTTTGTATCTACGTTCATGTGTCTTGTTGAGTGGAAGTCATCATTGTTGCATCTTTTTTTGCGTCATCATGAGAATGCTGGAGCTTGAATTAGAATAACAAACAGACATTAAATTTCTTATTAAACTTGGCAAGAATGGAAGTGAAATCAGGGACATGTTAGTCTCAGGTTATGGGGATAAGGCCATGAAGACAACAGCAGTGGACAAATAGAGTAAATGTTTTTCTCAAGGGACAGAAAGCATCCCTGAAGAGAGGTCAAGGTGCCAATAATGAGCAGAACTGATGAAAACATTTCAAAAATTAATCAAATTTTGCATCAAAACAGTTAGGAAAATCTTAACTGAAAACAAGTAACTGTATTGAAACATCCTCCCTACTCACCTGATCTGGCCCCAGTGACTTTTTTCTTACTGAAAGACAAAGGAAATATTGAAAGGAAGACATTTTGATGACATTCAAAACATCAAAAGTAATATGATGACAGCTCAGATGGTCACTGAAAAAAAAGAATTTCCAAATTGCTTTCAAGGGTGAACTAGGTGCTGGCATCAGTGCATAGCTTCCCAAGAGGAGTACTCTGAAGGTGAACATAGTGATACTCATTAATGACATATATAGCACTTTCTCTAGGATAATTTTGCACACTTAATTGTTAGACCTTCATAGTGTACTCCAGGCCCTCTTCAATGCTAGAAAATATGAGCAAATCAAATAGGTCCCTACATTTACAGAGTTTGCAGTCTAGAACAGAAATAGTGTTATAAATTTCATTCTACTATTGTCTTCCATATTTTATACAAAACTCCAAAGATACTCCAGAATCTTATTCTGTCAAATTATAATAAATTGAGCCATGTCTATGTAAATTGTCCATTTGCTCAGGACAACGTAAAAGACCTTCAGTTAGTTCCATGATGTAAAGAAACTAGGGACTAGTTGCTCTGATGTTGCTGTCTTATATTTCAATCTCACTTAACTAGTCCTCACTATGTATCTTTCTCCATGCCTCTTTAGATACTGTCTATTCACTGCTTTCCCAAGTAGACCCTGTTGTTCCTATGTGACCTACCCTTCTCTGATCTCTACCTCTTAAAGTCATCTTTCAAACTCATACTAAATGTAACTTTCATACAGCACTTAGTCAAACATAATCCTTCACTCATCTGTACTCTTCAGGCATTTTATTTATAGAGCTTATACTTTGCTTTCTACTGAGACCTCTGTAAACCCCTAACTAACTATTATATAATTTATCCCATAAAGTGCAATAGAGTATAAATAAAATATTTAAGTCACCCCATAAGACCTTTAATCATTCTGTAAACATAGGATTAAAGTACTTTATAATACCATTAAAGTGAATTCAGGTTAGACCACCAGCTAAAATTCCTTCATCAACTAAACTGTTTATTCTCTAGTTCATTAATACTGTTAATATAGATCAGCGTTTTTCATACTAGGTGTTGCAAACCATTAGCAGGTCACAGAATAGATTTAGTAGGTCACAATTATCATTTTTTATTTTAATTTTTTTTATTTTTACATATACATGTGTTTATTAGATTTCCACTTTTTGCCTTCACAGAATTAAAAATGCTTAAAATTTAATAACAATAACAACATTTAAGATAAGGACTAGCATTTTTTAAATGAAAAATAAAAAGGGAAAAGGTGAAGAAATTATCAGAGTATATGATGTAGAGTAAAGGCAAGTATTGTGCTATTGAAGTTTTGTTTCATCCATGAGTTTGCATGTGTGTGTGTTTATTAGATTGTGGAAATAAAGCAAATTCCTTACATAGGTCATAGATTATAAAAATAAAGTTTGAAAGTCACTTGTATGGGTATATGATAGCAGTGGAACGTTGCTGTCATGTAACCAAGCCCATAAAGGAACATTACATGCTACTTCTTAAATTATCCAGTATCTCCACACTCTGCAAAGCAACATGTTTCAGACTGCTACATATATTCCTCATGCCCATCACAAGCACTGCAGTTGGATTTCTTTTCAAACATAAAGTTTTATCACGTAACGTGGATTGTGAGCATCAGAGTTCTGATGACATATGGATTCTGAGATATAAGACTCTCAGATCATTCAATTGTTAGATCTGTGATCTGCTTCTATTCTGATACCAGCTCCAAAGCCTGAGCAATTCAATCTATGCTTACACAAAATAATAAATTATCCTGGTCTGTGAACCTTTAGTGCTTGGGAATAGTTGCAATCACAAGTATTGAATTTGCTAACATATCTTGTATAACTAGTCAAATTATCTTCAAACTGTAGTCACATGAACTGTCAAATGAATTTATTTATAAATAAGAGATAATAATAAGAGATGTTCATTTGTTATATTTACATCCTTAGACATGATGGGTATTGGCTCATGATGAGTGTTTAGTAAGTGTTTATTGAATGAATTACACATGGAAGGGAACCTAACTGGTGAAAAAGAAATTGGAAATATACTTTTTGTACATTTTCAGCTTATAAAATTTTGTCACCATGATTGAGTAAAGAATTTTTTAATTATCGTTATAAATCTTTTGATTTATAAACCTATGGAACTGATTTGGAAACACTAAAATCAGAAGGCTTCCTTGTATAATCATCCACTCTCTATAACTTCATTACCATCTATCAAATGCTTCTTTCCCCTAAATCATTAAATCTTGGTAAAATAAAGGGAAATGGCATCTAAAACATTTCTTTCAGTGAATTGCTGTCCTAGTACCATACATAGAAACTTCTGAGAATTAACTACTCTCAGAGTGAGAAGGAAAGGCAGTCATAACAAATTAGCTGCCAATTTTAAGGTATGGTTATGGCTTAGATTTAAAGACATTACAGTCTGGTTATTGCAAACTGGGACTGGAGACTCAAACAAACTTGAGATTAGATCTTGCCCAGTTCTGCTATATCCAGCTGTGTGACCAAGGAAATATAACAACATCAAAAAAGTATTTGCAAGAATCAAATCAAATGGGGCGGCACCTGTGGCTCATCCAGTAGGGGGCTGGCCCCATATACCAAAGGTGGCGGGTTCAAACCCAGCCTTGGCAGAACTGCAAAACAGAAAGGTGGCCAGATGTTGTGGTAGACGCCTGTAGTCCCAGCTGCTCTGGAGGCTGAGGCAAGAGAATCACCTGAACCCAGGAATTGGAGGTTGCTGTGAGTTGTATGATGCCACGGCACTCTACCAAGGGCGATAAAATGAGACTCTGTCTCTACAAAAAAAAAAAAAAGAATAAAATCAAATGATCATGAAAATTGTTTAGTGCATGTATTGATACACAGAAAATTTTCAACATAGGTAGCTATTATTTTCCATAACTAGTATTTTATTGCATCATAATCATTTTTAAATTTTAGTTCACACAAAATTATATATATTTACAGTACAATGTGACAATTTTGATATGCATATACATTGTGCAATGTAAAATCAGGGTAATTGGCATATCTGTTATCTCAAATGTTTATTATTTCTTTATAGTGAGAACATTCAAAATCCTCTCTTAATAGCTTTTTTTTTTATTGTTGGGGATTCATCGAAGGTACAAAGAATTAGGTTGCATTGATTGCATTTGTTACGTAAAGTCCCTCTTATAATGAGGCCCACCCACAAGAGGTGTGCCAAACTCCCATCCACTCTCCCTGTTCCTCCATTCGCCTACCCACCTGCCTTGTATTACCTCATCTACTGCCTTCATATTAAAATTGAGTACATTGGATTTTTGCTTTTCCATTTTTGTGATGCTTTACTAGGAAGAATGTATTCTTCCTCTGTCCAGGTTAATAAAAAAGATGTAAAGTCTCCATCTTTTTAAATGGCTGAATAGTATTCCATAGTATACATATACCATAGCTTGTTAGTCCATTGTAGCTATTTTGAAATATTAAACACATTATTGTTAACTATAGTCACATATTGTGAAATAGGACACTAGAATTTATGCCTCCTATCTAATTGTAACTTTGTACTCATTGTTTGATCCCTCCCCATTTCACCCTCTTCCCTGCTGGTTCCAGTTATTGGTAACCAACCAGAGTTCTATTCTTGAATTCTGTGAAATCAACTTGTTTTAAATTGCACATACGAAGATCACGTGGTATATATCTTACTGTTTCTGTTTTTTTCATTTAACATATTCTTCCAGGTTAATCCATGTTGCTGCACATGACAAGATTTCATTCTTTTTAAGAGATGAATAGTATTCTATTGTGTACTATATCATGTTTTCTTTATCCATTTATCTGCTGATGAGTGGTTAGATTCATTCCATATCTTGGCTATTATGATTAATGCTACAATAAACATGGGGATGCAAATATCTCTTCAGCATACTGACTTCATTTTCTTTGGAAATATATTCAGTAATAAAATCCCTGGACCATATGCTAAATTTGTTTTTAATTTTCTGAGATATAATCATACCATTTTCCATAACGGCTGTAACATTGCCATCAAAAATGTGTAACTATTCCCTCCTCTCCATATCCTTACTAACATTTATCTTTTAAACCCTTAAAATGAATCATTCTATTATAACTGGAGTGAGGTGATAGTTCATTGTGGGTTTGATTTGCGTTTCTCTAATGATTAGTGATTTTGAGCATTGTTTATAAACCTGCTGGCCATCTATATGTCTTTTTGAGAAATTTCTATTAAGGGGATTTTGCCAATTTTGGAACTGGATTATTATTATTTGCTATTAAGTTGCTTGAGTTCTTTATATATTCTAGATATTAACCCCCTGTCAGACATATAGTTTTTAAAATTTTTTTGCATTTTGTGGATTGTTCTTCACTCTGTCAGTTATTTCTTTTGCTATACAAAAGCTATTTAATTTTATGTAGTTCCATTTATCCATTTTTAATTTTGTTGCCTATGCTTTTCAAGAACTTATTTTATTTTATTTATTTTTTAATTTAGTTTTTTAAATTAAATCATAGCTGTGTACATTAATGCAGTCATGGGGTATAATGTGCTGGTTTCATGTACAATCTGAAATATTTTCATCAAACTGGTTAATATAGCCTTCATGGCATTTTCTTAGTTATTGTGTTAATTCCTTTATTTTCTGCATTTAGTAAGTTTTACCTGTACCCTTCTAAGATGCACCATAGGTGTGGTCCCACCAATTACTCTCCCTCCACCCATCCTTCCCCCTCCCTTCTCCTCCCTTGCCCCTTTCCCTATATTCTTGTGCTATAATTGAATTATAGCCTTCATATGAAAGCTATAAATTAGTTTCATAGTAGGACTGAGTACATTGGATAATTTTTCTTCCATTCTTGAGATACTTTGCTAAGAAGAATATGTTCCAGCTCCATCCATGTAAACATGAAAGAGGTCTTATTTTAAAAGACTTCTGTCCAGCCAATGCCCAGAAGCATTTCCCCTAAATTTTCTTTTTCTTTTTTTTTTTTTTTTTTGCAGTTTTTGGCCTGGGCTGGGTTTGAACCTGCTACCTCTGGCATATGGGACTGGCGCCCTACTCCTTTGAGCCACAGGCACCATCCTTCTCTAAATTTTCTTATAGTAGTTTCACAACTGCAAAAGGAGATCTTATATTTAAATCTTTAGTTAATTTTGAGGGTTTTTTTATATGATAAAAGATAAAAGTCAAGTTTTATTCTTCTGCATATGAATATTCAGTTTTCCCCTCACCTTTCATTGAAGATAATATCCTTTCTTCAATCTTTGTTTTTGGGCACCTTTGTCAAAAATCAGTTAGTTACAGGTGTATGAATTTTTTTCTGTACTCTTTATTCTGTTCCATTGGTCCATGTATCTATTTGTATGCCAACATCATCCTGTTTTAGTTGCTGTAGTTTTGTAGTATATTTTAATGCTGTAGTTTTGTAGTATATTTTAAAGTCAGGTAGTGTGATGTCTTCAACGTTGTTTTTTAGAATTTATTTTTTGTTTTGTTTTATTTATTTATTTATATTTTATCAAGATTGCTTTATCAGGGGGTGTCTCTGTGGTTTTATACAAATTTTAGGATTTATTTTTCTATTTCTGTGAAGAATGTCATTGGTATTTTTATATAAATGCATTAAATATGTAGATTCAATTTAGGTAAATATGGATATCTTAACAATATTAATTCTTCCAATTCGTGAACAAAGAAATATTTTTATTTATTTGTATCTTCCAAATGCTGCTTCTTCATCTATTGAAATCTTCGTATGGTTTTTGTCCTGTTAATGTGATATATTATATTTATTGATTTGCATAGGTTGAAGCATCCTTATATTCCTGAGATGAATCTCACATTATCATAGTGGACAATCTTTGAAATGTGCTGTTTAAATTTGGTGTGCTACTATTTTGTTGAGGATATTTGGATTATATTCTTCAAGATATTTTCCTATAGTTTTCTTTTCTTTTATTGTGTCCTTTTCTGATTTCAGTATTCAGGTAATTCTGGGCTCATAGAATATATTTGAAGTTTCCCTTGTCTTCAATTTTCTTGATTAGTTTGAGGAGATTTGGTACTGATTCTTCTTAAATGTTAGGTAAAATTCAGCAGTGAAGGTACTAATTCCTAAGCTTTTCTTTTATTGGGTACTTCTTCTTACTGATTCAGCTCCTTCACTTGTTATTGGCTTCTTCTGTTTATCTATTTCTTTAGTATTCAATTTTGAAACATTTTATGTGTCCAAGAATTTATCTATTTTGTCTAGTTTAGCTCATTTATTGGCATATAGTTATCCTAAATGGCCTCTTGTGATCCTCTTTATTTCTTTGATATTGCTTAAAAAGTCTCCTATTAATAATTGTTAATATATTTGAGTTGTTCAGATTAGGCATATGTATATGTGTTATACTCTTCTATTAAAATGACCTTTTTGTTATGATATGATGACATTATTGGTTTATTTTTATAATTTTTGACTGGAAGTTGATATTTGATATGACATAAATATAGCTACTCCTGCTTCTTTTGGTTTCCAGTTGCATGGAGTATTGCTTTCCATCCTTTCATTTTCAGTCTATGTGTCCTTACTGGCGAATTGACTTTCTTGTAGTCAGCATATAGTTGGTTCTTACTTTGTATTCATTCTGCCATTCTATATTTTTTAATTAGAAAATTTAATGCATTTACATTAAAGTTTATTATGATAGATAAAAATGTATTCCTACCATTTTGTTACTTGTTTTCTGTTTGTTTTGTAGAATCTTCTTTTTCTTTCTTCCTCTCTATTATTTCCCTGTGTAGTGTGGTGCATTTTGCAGTGATAAGCTTCAGTTTCTCTTTATTTTTACTGTGTATCTGCTATAATTTTTTTCTCTGTGGTTACTCTGGGGCTCACATAAATATGTCTTTTTTTATGATAGACTATTTTAAGCTAATAACATTCAGTAGAAATACTTAGATTTTTCCACTCTGTACCAGTTTATAATTTTGTTCCCTTAATTTGAATTTTTAATATATTGTGTCTTTTAAAAATTTATTGTCAATGTGGTTGTCATTGATCATTTCGGCTTTTAACCTTCATAGTATAAATCTGAAAGCTTATAGACCACCAATTCAACAATGAAGTATTTCAAATTTGATTATGAACTTTTCTCTACCAGTGAGGTATACAATTTCTTTTTTTTTTTAATTGGATTTATTATTAAATCATAGCTGTTTACAATAGTGCAATCAAGGGGTACAATGTGCTGGTTTCATATACAATCTGAACTATTTTCATCAAACTGATTAACATAGCCTTCCTGGCATTTTCTCAGTTATTATATGAAGACATTTATATTTTGCATTTAATAAGGTACACCTGTACCCTTCTAAGATGCACCGAAGGTGTGGCCCCACCAATTACCTTCCCTCCACCCAAACCTCCTCCCTCCCCTCCCTACCCTTGCCCCTTTCCCCATATTATTGTGTTATAGTTGGGTTATACCCTTCATACGACAGCTATAAATTAGCTTCATAGTAGGGCTGAGTACATTGGATACTTTTTCTTCCATTCTTGAGATACTTTGCTAAGAAGAATATGTTCCAGCTCTATCCACGTAAACATGAAAGAATAAAGTCTCCATCTTTCTTTAAGGCTGTGTAGTATTCCATGGTATACATGTATCACAATTTATTAATCCATTCGTAGATCTATGGGCACTTGGGTTTCTTCCATGACTTAGCAATTATGAATTGGGCTGCAATGAACATTCTGGAACAGATGTCGTTATTATAATGTGATTTTGGTCTTCTGGGTATATACCTAGTAAAGGAATTATAGGATCAAATGGCAGGTCAATTTTTAGATCTCTAAGTATTCCCCAAACATCTTTCCAAAAGGAACGTATTAGGGTGCATTCCCACTAGAAGTGTAGAAGTGTTCCCTTTTCTCCACATCCACACCAACATCTCTAGTTTGGGGATTTTGTCATCTAATCTTACTGGAGTTAGGTAATATCTCAAAGTAGTTTTGATTTGCATTTCTCTGATCATTAAGGATGGTGAGCATTTTTCATGTGTCTGTAGACCGTGCGCCTGTCTTCTTTAGAGAAGTCTCTCTTCAAGTCCCTTGTCCATCCTGAGATAGGAACACTTGTTCTTTTCTTGCTAATACATTTGAGTTCTCTGTGGATTCTAGTTATTAAACATTTGTCAGAGGCATAACCTGCAAATATTTTCTCCCATTCTGAGGGCTGTCTGCTTGCTAAACTTACTATATTCTTGGCTGTACAGAAACTTTTTAGTTTGATCAGGTACCAGTAGTGTATCTTTGATACTGCTTCAATTGCCTGGGGAGTCCTCCTCATAAAATATTCACCCAAGCCGATTCCTTCAAGAGGTTTCCCTGCACTGTCTTCTAGAATTATTATAGTTTCATATCTTAAGTTTAACTCTTTAATCCAGTGAGAGTCTATCTTGCTTAATGGTGAGAGGTGTGGGTTCAGTTTCAGCCTTTTACAGGACGCTAGCCAGTTCACCCAGCACCATTTCTTAAATAGAGAGTCTTTTCCCTACTGAATGTTTTTAATGGGCTTGTCAAAGATCAAGTAACAGTTAGTAGCTGGATTCATCTTTTGGTTTTCTATTCTGTTCCAAACATCAATCTCTCTGTTTTTGTGCCAGTACCATGCTGTTTTGATCACTACCGATTTATAGTACAGTCTCAGGTCTGGTAGCGTGATTCCTCCTGCTTTGTTTTTATTTCTGAGTAATGTCTTGGCTATTCGAGGTTTTTTCTGATTCCAAATAAAACAAAGTATTATTTTTTCAAGATCTTTAAAATATGACAATGGAGCTTTAATAGGAATTGCATTAAAATTATATATTGCTTTGGATAGTACAGACATTTTAATAATATTGATTGTTCCCAGCCATAAGCATGGTATTTTTTTCCATTTGTTAACATTTTAAGCTATTTCTTTTTTTAAAGTTTCATAGTCCTCTTTTAAAAGATCTTTCAGATCCTTTGTTAGGTAAACTACCAAATGTTTCATCTTCTTTGGCACAACTGTGAAAGAAATAGAGTCCTTGAATGTTTTTTCAGCTTGGCCATTGTTGATGTATATAAAGGCTACAGATTTATGGGTGTTGATTTTGTAGCCTGAGACACTGCTGTATTCCTTGATCACTACTAAAAGTTTTGTAGTAGAATCCTTCGTGTTTTCCAGATATACAATCATATCATCTGCAAAGAATGAAAGTTTGATCTCTTCTGACCCTATGTGGATACCCCCTTGATTGCCTTTCTTCCCTAATTGCAATGGCTAAAACTTCCATCATAGTGTTGAAGAGCAGAGGAGACAAGGGCAACCTTGCCTGGTTCCTGATCTAAGTGGAAATGACTTCAATTTAACTCCATTCAAT
>CAUYON010041440.1:0-14645 GCA_963573935.1 Arctocebus calabarensis | reverse complement strand
TACACAGCCTTAAAGAAAGATGGAGACTTTACCTCTTTCATGTTTACATGGATGGAGCTGGAACATATTCTTCTTAGCAAAGAATCTCAAGAATGGAAGAAAAAGTATCCAATGTACTCAGCCCTACTATGAAGCTAATTTATAGATTTCATATGAAGGCTAAAACCCAACTATAGCACAAGAATATGGGGAAAAGGGCAAGAGAGGGGAGGAGAGGGGTCAGGTTGGGGTGGAGGGTAAATGGTGGGGCCACACCTATGGTGCATCTTAGAAGGGTACAGGTGAACCTTACTAATTGCAGAATACAAATGTCTTCGTACAATAAGTAAGAAAATGCCGTGAAGGCTATGTTAATCAGTTTGATGAAAATAGTTCAGATTGTCTGTGAAACCAGCACATGGTACCCCTTGATTGCGCTAATGTACTAATGTACACAGCTATGATTTAATAATAAAAACAATTAAAAAAAAGAAGAAAAGTACAACCATCCTCTCTGTCCATGTAACACATGAGGTTCTGTGGAAGGCTCAGGTTACAAGGTCCTTGTCACTACGAATTTAGGATGTGGGTAGAATCCAAGACAGAAGGGAAAACAAGGCCAGGAAATAGTGCACTAGGAAACAGCAGGAAGGGCAGAACCATCATCTGGGGATGGGGAGGTCACTGGGCAGGGCAGGAGGGGGTCTGATAGGTTGCAAGTAATTGTGTAATCTTGAGTTGTGTCCTCTTGACATGGAGAATGAAAGACTTGGATCAGGGGATGGCCAAGAGTCTTCTCAGCCTTGTTTTTTAGTTAGGGACCTTGGGAGATCAGAAGTAACTGGCTACTTTGTTTACTTATATTTCTTAATACTTTGGTGTAATGATTTCCATATTTCTCAGCTGCTTCATCCTGAATTATTTGTAGCCCTCAGGAGGAAGAATAGTCAAAGCCCACAATTTGATTCTTTTCAGAAACCATGACTCTCAGGCCCAGGCTCAGGGTCTGTGCTGTCCTATTTATTCCTGCTGGCAAGTCACAAGCTCTGGTTTAGGGAGATACATGCTCTTAAGTGTTAGTAGAGTCAGATGTGCTCAGTGAAAACAGTCTGGCTGACTCACAACAGATTCCCAGTGCTCTTGGCTGTCCTCCAGAAATCATGTCTGCTAGGATTTCTGCAGCAAATCTGATAGCTGCTGACTTACAGAACTTGTTAGTCACTTGTGAAATTCCTATTGAAAATAAGAGACCAGAAATTTACAGAAAATGCATTGAAAGCTTATCTGTGAACTATATGTATGGGCGTGGGGAGAGAGAGGAAAGAAGGAATGAGAGAAAAAGGAAGAAAGAAAGAGAAGAGGAGAAAGAAGATAAGATAAAGGGAGAGATAAAGAGATATTATGTGTATGAAATGAAAATAATTTATGTTGGTAGGGCCAGCCACTGTGGCTCACACCTGTAATCCCAGAATTCTGGGAGGCCAAGGTGGGTGGATTGCTTGAACTCATAAGTTCAAGACTGGACTGAGCAAGAGCAAGGCCCTGTCTCTGAAGAATAACCAGGCATTGTGGAGGATGCCTATAGTCTCAGCTACTTAGTAGGCTGAAGCAAGAGGATCACTTGCGCACAAGACTTTGAGGTTGCTGTGAGCTATGACACCACGGCAGTCTACCAGGGGCAGGAAAGTGAGACTTTGTCTTAAAAAAAAAAAAAAAAGAAAAGAAAAGTCTAAAAAAAATTAATTGGATAATATTAGATATTAGATAACCTCTTTAACTGTTCTCAACCTGTGGGTCATGACCCCTTTTTAACAATGAAAGTACTTTGTGGCATTGGGAAGGTTGAGAACAACTGTGAGTCTAAATGGAATGTTTTGTAAAGATGGCTATGTTGGGAAATAAGTTGTGCTAGAACAATGATCTCTAAGGATTTTCCTAACACAGGACATAACCGCATCAGACATTCTGCCAAAGCATAACATTCTCTACCAAAAGGCCAATGTATGACTTCTAAAAATCGAGAGAAACAGGGTAGGCAGACGGAAGACATAGCAAAGTTGATAAAAGTTAGCAACATTTACAGATTGGTTTCATTTATTTTGTGTTGTAGAACATCAGGTCAACTTTTAAAGTAGATGATCAGATTATTTATTTTCTAAGGATTTGTTAAAGTATAAATGGCTTTTTGTTTTTCATCTGTTCAGTACATATTTTATAGAAGCTTATTCTATCCCAGATAATGTGTGCAGACTAATTTTCTTTTTATGCATTTCTACATGAGTGTGTGACGTACAGGGTAATTAGTGGAATTAGGAGGATAGATGAGAACTGGTTATTTTAATATCTTTTGCAGATTTGTTGCTTATTTGCTAAATGGCAATTCCAAAGGAATGAGGGGAAATAATGATTGGTGGGGCCTAGTACAAAATGAACACTTGTTCCAAACTTAGAATTCTGAGATGACAGTATCAGAGCATTAAAGCAGGCATGGAGCCCCTCTGACTGTGAGGTTCTGGGTAACTTCACAGGACTTCACAGCATTCCTGGTCATGGTACCTAACCCTCTGAACCTCAGGTGTATCTTTAAGTTGGGAATGTGCTATCAAACTTGTGGATGAATGTGAAGAAAAAAACTTGAAGTGATATTGTGTGACAGGATTTGCTAAGCATATTAAGCCCATCTTAGGTCTTTAATAAATAATATTAAAACATAAAAGAAAGTTGATTAATGGCCTAAGTGAGAATTTATTTGGAGGATTTTTTATATTGAGAGTATTTTTTGTTGTTGTTTTTAATTTTTGCTTGGAGAATAATCTCATTAAGTACTGTTAATTTTGACCTCAATTTTTCTTTTCAAAATAATAACCCTCTATTAATTCCCTGTTCCAATGAATAAGAGCTTGATTGTAAGCCACATGTGTGCCATGAATCAATCCCTAGGTAGAAAATACATGAAATGTAGAGAAATGCTTGACTCACATGCTTACTCACCTTAAAATATCTGCTGTCATAAAAATGTCTACTCTAATACTTTTGAACTTGAGTAGAATATCATTTTCACAGAGTATCAGAGATAGGCCAGGTTTCAGGATGTCAAATTTAAAATGCAGTAGTTACTTGAGCCATTGAAAAGAATGTTTTATACTGAAAGCAGAAATCCTATATGTCTCTTTAACAGTGAAAATGATTTAAACTCACTTCTCATCTTCAAACTCCCAAGACATTTTTGAGAAGAAGCAATAAAACTAACCTTTAAGTCACAAATGGCATTTTAAAAAGTACTAAGTTAATAAAAACATAAAACACGACCAATAATTTTCTGAAAAAATTCTTTTGCAGTATTTTCCTTACCAGGAAAATAGAGTTGTTGAGAATTCATGGTTGTATAGTTTAAAAGTAAATTATCCATTATATTCTCATTTTTCTACTTTGTTATCAAGATAGTGTTTTAGACAAAATAACTGAAAATCAAATATTTTATTCAAATTTAATTAGTAGAGATAAAAGGGTATAAACCTTATAAGGTGACTGTATTTTTTTCCTTTTCTTACAAAACTATTCCTTCTCTTTTTCTTTAGTAATTTGGTATTTCCAAGTTATTTCTAAAGCAAGGTGTCACATGTTCCTATGGTGGTATCACCCCTAATTCTTAATGGTACTGTCAAAATCTGATTAAGAATCCACAAACCTGTCTTTTGCTCTCTGTCCAGGAGAGTCCAGAAGATGAATAACTCCATGAAGCTAGTCCTAAGGATTTAGAAAAACTTCCAACCCAGTTCATGGAGAATCAGATGCTCTTCGTAAAATGCCAGAGGCACTAATCTTGAAAACTCTGGATAGGTGAGGACTTGCAGCCTCTGTGCAGGGCTGGGGTCGATATGACCATCCCTGTATCCTTTAAGTGGTTAACTAAAAAAGATCTGACCTGAAACAGACCAAAGATCAGACACATTCTGATTTCCACCAGAAAGATTTGTCAGAGCTTAGCCCTAGGTTGTTTACTGATGCTTTCTAGGACCCCCAAACCTGTCTTCTCAGGTAGTGATCCCTCATTCTGTTCCCCACTTTCCCTTTATCTCTGTCAGTGGTTTGCGTCCTTTCATGCCTGGCCTCCCCTGCACTATCATAACTGTGGGCATTATACCCACGCCTGCCCATAGAGCTGGCAGTCTTTGCATCACGCCAGATCCACTGACCTGTCCTTCCTCCACTGCAGCCATCCTGGCCATTTCTCCTCTGACTTGTGAGAACTCACTCCTATACACACCTGGCCTGGTGGATTCTTCCTGAGGGATATTATGTGTTTGATTGTGTATCCTTCCAAGTTTGTATATTTAAGTTCCAATTCCTGGTGCCTCAAAATGAGGTCTTTTTTGAGTAGAGTCTTTGTAGTGATAATCAAGTTAGAATGAGGTCAGAGGTTGGGCCCTAATCCAGCAGGATGGAGCCCTTACAAAAAGGGGGAGTTTGGAGGAAGACTCACATACAGGGAGAACTCAATGTGAACTTGAAGATTCCATCTACAAACTGAAAAGGGAGTCCTGCAACAAGTCCTTCCTCACAGTCCTCAGGAAGAACTAATCTTGCTAACACATTAATTTTAGACTTCTGGCCTCCATAACTGTGAAAGGATAAATTTCTGTTGCTTAAGCCACCCAGTTTGCAGCACTTCATCACAGCTTTTTTAGCAAACAAATATAGCACCCCTTCCAGTAAAGCTCTCAAGTCCTTTTCTTGGGCCTCCTAGGGTGTTTAGAGCCCATGAGGTGGCAGTCACACCTCCCATGCTTGAGAACACGCCACCATCCCAGTGTGATGACTCCCTTCCATGTCCACAGCACAAGACTTTCTGAAGTGTGTTTGGCCTGTGCCTTGCAGGTCTTCCTGATTTCTTGGGACCAGCATTTCTGTTCCTGGCTTGACAAGGTCCCCATCTCTAGTTATATTTCTAACCTGGTCTTCTCTTTGAATTGAGTACAAAGTAGTCATTCAGTCCCACCAGACCATCTTGTTTTCCCTTCACTGACTTTCTCCTAGCTGGAGTGAGTAAAAGTCAGCCAACCCTCAAATCCCCTGCAGTGAGGATAGTTGCCAATGTCTGGCTCCGCTGCTTCATCACAGAGGGTGACAGTGGGCCAGTCAGGCCAGTAGGGTCACAAATCAAATGTAGCCGATCCCTTGCAGTCAGATACAATATTGTTTCCTCTAGCCTCCCTAGGAGCAAGTGGTCAAAGCCATAATTATTCCTGATGGCTGGTGGCAGGTCTACATCACATTTTGACATTAGCTTTTAGCTATTTTTTTTATAGCTGCCAGCATGCTCAGTCAAATACCTGTCTGTCATCACAATCAGATAGGTCTTAATGTCCCTGCATTATAGAGGAGGACCTTGGCTCCCTTCCAGCCTGTTTATTATGGTCCCAGCGTAGCATTTTATCACACATTCCTTATGCCTAGCCTCCTCTCCACCACCACGGAAATCTTCCAAGTTGGCAGCTTTAGTGTCTACTGCCATTAATCTTCACTAGGCTGGGATCATGGGGCAAAGGATGATTTATTGCAATTACCTGTTATAGTGAGGAACTCAGGTGAACTGGGCTCAGATGCGTTTACTGGGCTCCCTTCCATTTCACCACAGCCAAGGAACAAAATGTGTCTGCTTTGTTTCTAGGTATATTTACTTTTATTCAGCCCATCAAATGTTAGTTAATTAATAAGGACATAGAAAAATAGATTTAGATAGTATTAGGATTGTGTCTAGACATGGAGAAGCCCGGCTGTTCAAAGCTAGAACTGACACTGACATTTGACAGTGCATTTAATTTCTCTGTTGTTCCCATATTTTAAGAAACATCCAAAGGAAATTTGAAATTGCACTTGCCTGACACTTTCTGCACCATCTGTTCCAGGTGATTAAAACCTATCTGCATACAATGTTGTGTTTCATTTCCAATTTCTCACTCCCTGGGATGGCAAGGAGCAGTGTGGGAAGTTGGGATATTGTGAGCTTGGGTTTTGCTAGTGAGGGAGAAAATGGTTGGTGGGGAGAATGGAAGGGGAGAAGAATGCTCCATGGTAAAGCTCTTTGCAACAGAAGTCAATGTCCTGAAAATGTCCCCCTGTTTTCCCATTACCAGCTCTGATGGCAGCTTCTTGCTTGCTCTGAGCTAAAAAGCCATAACATTCTCATGGGCATGGCCTGAGAAGAAATGATGATTGTCAGGATAGACTAATGAAATTAAAAAGGTTACTTTATTATTGAATTTAGGATCTGCTTCCTTCTCAGGTTTGATGTAATCTGTAGAAGACACTATTTGGTGTCCTTATTATGAATAATAAGTCATTTGTCTCCTACTGGATGGTGAGGACTCAATGATTGTGAAAGGATTCTTTCTGAGTTTTTATAGTTCAAACCAAAGCCAAGTCTGGGTTTGTGACCCCCTAAGGAGACAGGAGCGTTAGGGAGCAAATGCCCCCCCCCACCATTCCCAGATGAGGTGGATATAACCTTGGCTTCTATCTCTATCTTATCTCACTTTGTCTTGTTCTTCTCCAACTTTGCAATAAACGTCTTTGTGGGGTACCGCTGGGAATGGGGACATTGGGATTCTGCTTCCCCCTGTTCACCGCCCCCATGCACCAGCATTGGTGGAGACCCATTTTCCTGCAGCCTGCCTCCAACATGGGTTGTCTGGGATTTCACAGGAGCCTGCAGTTTGCCAGTAAGACCTAGATTTAGCAGAAATTCCATTTTGCTGTTTTTTTTCTGGTTCTGCATTTCAGTCTCAGAATCCTAGTGCAGAGAGTATATCCTTCAGGACACATGTGGGGGAAAAAAGAGGGCCTCTTTGAACACTGTGCCCAAGGATGACTGCCTGGCAAACTTGCATCTACAAACTTTAAATTGTATGCAAAGCCTTTTCTTTCACATGTTCTTGGGGTGTGGTAGTTGGAAAGAGCTAACTTCCCTAATTAGAGATTACTAACTAGTTAGAGATTATGGAAAAGACAACTAAGGCTTGGAGAAGTTTCCATCTTAATCACAGGAAGTTAAGTAATTTGCCTACTTAAATAGTTAGCAGATAGGAAGGTCTGTTATTGATGTTCCAAAACAGGCTTTTATAGGGATAGGTGAAGTAGGCTCCTTCCAGAATGGGTCCCAGTGACCACCATCTTCTCGTATTTATTTCCTCACATAATCTTGTGAGCTGGAGCTAGGGACTGGCTTCTGATGAATAGAATATGGTGCTAGTGATAGGCTGTCCATGTGAAGACCAGATTGTAAAAGGCTGTGACTTCCATGCCCCATTCCCATTGCTCTGATGAAGGCAGCTGCCATGTTCTGAGCTGCCCCTTGAAGAGGCCCACAGGGACAAGGAGCTCTGGCCAACAGATGCACTGAGAGTTCTCTGGCCAACAGCCAGGGAGGAGCCAGGGAGGGTCTCTTCTCAACAGTCCCTCTGACTAAAGGCCTGTGAGAAGCAGAATCCTGCCAACAACATCCGTCAACCACCTGGGCATGGAATCAAATCCTTCTCCAACTGAGTGCTAGAACACTGACAGTCCCAGTTGGCACCTTGACTGCAACCTTGGGCGACACTCTGAGCCAGAGCGTCTAACTGAGCTGTGTCCAGATTTCCAACCCACAAAAACTGTGAGTTTTCTCACTGTGAGTACATTTTCTTTTAAGTCATTATATTGTGGGGCATTTTTTAAAATTTCAGATTAATATGAGGGCACAGATGATTAAGTTACGTTATTTGCCTTTGTTAGGTAAAGTCCAAGCTATAGTTGAGCCCTTTACCTAGGAAGTGTGTCATACCCTTACATTGTGCCTGTTAGGTGAGAGCACACAAATCCTCCTTCCTCCTCCCCTCTCTCTGTCCCCCTTTCTTCTCCGTCACTCCTCCTTCTCCTCCTTCTCTCCTCCCCTCTCCCCTGATACTTGAATTTAATTGTTTTTTTCTTATGTGGGCATGTAGTTGTTCATCTACTGGTCTCATACTAACATTGAATACTTCAGTTACTTGATTTTCCATTCTAGTAATACTTTATTAAGGAAAATGTTCTTCAACTTAATCCAGGTTAAAAGAAAGATATAAAGTCTCCATCGTTTTTATGGCTGAATAGTATTCCAGAGTAAACATATACCATAGTTTAGTAATCCGTTCATGTTGATGGGCACTTGGGCTGATTCCACATGTTTGTGACTGTGAATTGAGTTGTGGGACATTTGGTTATATGGCCACAGATAACTACTGAAACAAGGAAAACTTAAACACATAGGGGTCTTTCTATAATTCTGTTTGCTATAGAAAGAAATTTGGAGAAAGGTTCTTTTGATTTGGAATCCTGTGATGAGTACTTAAATGAGCTCAATGAAGAGGTAGTAATCAAAGTATTTTAAAGTCTGGATGACACGGACACCCCTGTGCAGAGTGTTAGAGGCATATGGCACAAGCAGATTCTGGCCCTTTCCTTCTGAATTGGGGAGGGCTGCAGGTGGCTGGTGGGGATGGTGGGGTACCCTGCAAGCACATCGGAGGCTTAGGGAAGAGTGGGATGAGAGTATCCATATTGTAACAATCAGCCTGCTTCCTTTCAGATATCAGACCTGGGCCTATTTATGGGAGCTCATTTCAGGTAGTATTACCTGAATCAGAAGGCACTGTCTCCCAAGTAGCTGGGACCACAGGTGCCTGCCACAATGCCTGACCATTTTTTGGTTGCAGCCATCATTGTTGTTTGGCAGGCTCAGGCTGGATTCGAACCCGCCAGCTCAGGTGTACGTGGCTGGCGCTGTAGCCTGTTGAGCCACAAGCACCAAGCCAAGAATAGAATTTGGGACCACTTCCTGGGTTAGCAGAATCTGACACAGTTTTCCCTTCTGTGAAAAGGGAAACTTGTTAATAATTATTCTTTATTTACCCTCCATCTAGGAAATTTCCCTGCTTGTAAGAAGTGTGCCATGTTTAAAATGTTTGCAAATATTTAAGGGACTTATAATATCCCCCATATCAGGGGTCGGTTCTCTGTTGGGTGTGGCAGAAACAGTGCAGGGCTCATGCCTCAAGGAAACTCATCTGTGAGGGAAGGAGGAGACAATAGGACCTGTCTTAAATTGTTTATCTATTCCCAGAGACATCCAGACCCTCGGCCATCTGATGCTGGAGCACAAACCACATAGGGACAGCCGTGGGAGTGCCAGGGTCAGCCTTTATCTCTTGAATTATCATATAATTGGCCTCTGTGCAAGGTTTCTCCCTTCTTGCTGTCCTCCAGATCCATAACCCCCCGTTAGAGTTTGCTCCTCTGCCCCCTCCCCAGGGAAGCCTTCGCAGATAAGCCTTCCCTGACTACCCACACTCCTGTCACACACTGTTTCTGCTGGCAGTGCCATATCCCTGTGCATTTGCCCTTTGTGTCCTGATTTTTCACTCCTCTTTCCTCATTTGATACTGTTTACTTCCAGTTTGTTATGTGGTTCAATATTGAAAATTGTTCTCTCTGAACCCACTCCCAACTAAAATGATGTCTCTGTCCACATGTCCTTCACTGAATTCTTCTGCCATGCAGAGACACTTGGATTCTGCAGTCAAGTACCTGAGTTCAAATACCAAAGACCTTCCCACTTATAGCTATGTCATCTCAGGCAAATCACTTTAATTGCTGAGCCTTGGCCTGGTTAAGCTGGAAAACTTCTTCAAGCCTTTGTCTTTTCCTTAAAGTGGGAATCCTTAACTTATGAGTTTGTTGTAAGGATTAAATGACCTGCATGTGCAAAATATTTCATATGTTGAGTGGCCACATGGAAAGCCCTCAATAATCGGTCTGTACATATGTGATTTAATGCTACCTTGCTACTGCTGATGTTTTTAAACATTAGATGATTTTATTCTCTTAACTTCTCTACAAGGTAAGTACATTATACTCTCTTGTATAAGTTATAGAAGACATAGAACTTGTCCAAGTTCATACATCTATTAAAAGAGGTCTGCATTTAGGTTTGAATTCTCAACCTGACTCCAGCTTCTCTTAAAATGATGAACGATGCACTCACTCTCTCTTTCACTCTCATCTGGGTGGGAGCTGATGAAGTGTTTATGTTTCAAATGGCTCATCCACACAAAGGGATAAATAGAGAGAGTAGAGAAGTCAACACAGGTGTAATGAGGCAGATCATCGGCTGTTGAGGCTATTGATAGCGATTGTCCCAGATGTCAACAGAAAAGCCTCTTAAATAGAGAGGATGCTGGTGAAAACTTGAAAGCCAGCCACACCTTGGAAGATGAAGATTCATCGCTAATGAAGGGAGCAACAGTGTAAGTAATTCAACTTATGAATTAATAAGAATTTACATTGCGATTTAGAATCTATCATGATACCTGTATTGGTTCGTACGGAGTTGTTTAACGATTCACCCATTTGGAGTGTAAAGGTCACATCTTTAAGGCACTCAGAACCAATCACTCCCTCCTCCCACTTTCTTCCTATTTCTATTCCAGAGCTGTTGCTACACTTTCATCTTAGGGAGGATCTCTGTGACTTTCCTGTTTTACACATACTCTCTTAGTGATCTGAAGAAAAGAGAAAATTTCATGTATTTTTCTTGGACTATATCTGAAGTGACTGCTTGAGGGGTATGACCACATCTTGACAACACTAGTTTATTCTACTGTGCACTATAGTTGAGTAAGCATCTGAGGTTCCTTTGGGCAAGGTACTCTTGACCTTGGTTTTGTCATAGAAAAAATGAGCAACTCCCAAATTCAAAATCTCATTCAAGATTGTGCTGGGCTACAAAAGAAATATGCAAACCAATGGAGAATGAAGGAATAACAAAGGTAAAGACGAAAAGCAGAAGCTTCCTGAATAAAGAGGTCAACACTAAGAGATAATGAGAAGTTGTGCCAGATCATAAGCTGTTTGGATTACTTGGTCTTTGTTGGGCTGTGGATAGTTTTGAAAATAATTTCAGTTTCATTGCTGTTAACTACAGATGGGGAGATTCTATATGAAAATCTGGATTTCCACTTTTGTTCAAAACCCAGGAAATTCTGGCAACAATGGACCTGCATTTTCATGGGTACTAATCAGCTAGGGCTGAGTAACAGCTCCTTAGACAGAGGTGGGGCTGCCCAGTTTCAGCCAGCCCACAGTGGGACAGTAAGCAGGATGAGTGCATTTGCCAATATACTTTATTGTTTTCCTTTTACATTATTATTTTTTCTTATACTATATTATTTTTCTTATATTTCTTTTGTGTTTGACTCATGTACTGTACTGTAGTCTTATTAATTTGTGATCTCTGCTGTGGATGAATACCTATATATAAATATATATGTCATTCAGATTATGCACAATGATATATATATCATTCAGAAATTTAAAGTTGTCATATTTAACCAGGAAGAAGATCCAGCCTATGAGAGATTACTTACTTGATCTGGCTCTAAAGACTCAGTGACTCTAAATGCCATTTGGGTCTATCCAGTTTAGTAGTCTATTCTGAACACCTGAAAGGGTTTTTGTAATTTGGGACTCCATAAGGACAACTATATGTTAGTGGAGAAAACTAAACATGGTATTTGCTAGATAGTTCACTTGAATTTTTATGTCTGTCTCCCTTACTGCTTTATGCCTGGCATTGTATAGGCACATCACATCTCATTACTTCCTTCTAATAGCCCTGTGACAATATTGTGATAACTGTAATAATGTTAATATTGACCAACATTCTATAAACTAAGAGAAAACTAAGGAATTAGTAGGATTAATGATTACTCACAATGCCTAGCTTGCAAGGGACAGAACCAAGAGTCCAAGCCAGCAGTCCAACTCAAGTGCCACTTTCCTAACCACCACCACCTTCCCTGCCTGCTGTCTGCAGGGAGGAGGGACTGATGTTACTACCTTGGCACAGGCAATCTCTTCAGGTGGAGAATCTGTGAAGAGTGAAATACGTATCAGGTACATCTACTAGGGGATGCTTTGTGAAAGGTGAAAACTGGAAGTACATTTTTCTCCCCTGGGAGATCTGATTATGCATAGTCACTGACTGAGCCTGTTGCCCTGCTGACACTGGCAGTGAGAAGCTAACCGTGGCTGGGTTTCCAGCTGCTTTATGTGTTGCCATCAGCAGTCATGGTAGATTATACCCTGGGGAAGACCGAAGTGGTAGATGCTTGCGTCCTTGCGGGACTTGAATATCACACTGAATAAAAATATTATCTGGTAGCTTGACTAATATCTAGTGGAAGTTGCTGTTTTGTGGAGTGATAACTTGACCACCTCTACCATGAGGTTCACTGATAATGTGGGCCTGCCAGTACCAATGGTATTGCTGATTAGAGAGCAGTTGTACCATGGTGGAGGGTACATCATGTCCTATGTTTTACTCGCTTTGTGCCATAGTGCAGGTCAAACTAGTCAACAGAGAGCTTACTTGAGATGAGCTTCACTACCATTGTCTGTGTCCAAGTAAATGTGGATGGCTTTACACCTTGTATTGCTAGATTAAGAACCAATGTATCACTGTGATTAAGGACATTATCTTGGGGGTTGAGTGGATGTGGGTTTAAACTCTAGCTTTAATAGCTGTGTGACTTTGGACTTGTTGATTAAACTCTGAGCATCAGTCTCACCATTTATAACATAAGGACCAATATAAATACCAACTCTATGGTATTGTGATAATGATTAAATAAGACGATTTAAAAAATTACTCAGTAGACTATCTGGATATATAGTAAATACTCTAATTTTATTTTACATGTGATTAGGAGCAGCTGGAAAAAATTTGTGGGTCTCTTTTATTGGTACCTTCTCAGGATCTGTTAAGCCATGCTCTTTGATTCCAGCTCACCCTTAATAGTTAATGTGGTCAAATTAATAACTTTAGGGAGAAAAGAAATATTAAAGCATTAAACTAACTTGTGAAGCACATCTTGATTTCAGATGTAAAACTACGAAAAAAATTATATCTTCATATAATGTGATTTATTAAGTCTGAGATTTTCCTGGTCAAAAGGACTTTGATTTGCTATTCTTCTAAATATTGTAACCAAAGAAATGAGCCCAAGTGAAGACTTTGTCCTTGTGGTTTCTCTTATGAAGTCTCCACTATGCCTGGGCACGTTCTGTTTCATACGCTGTGGGGCAGCAGAAAGAATACAATCCCCACCTGATTGTGGCCACTTGGGCAAGTTATTTTCTCTGCCTAAGCCTCATTTTCCTATCCATAAAATGGGACATTACTCATCTCATAACTGAAAATTAAATGAGACAACAGAGACAAGTCACCACCCCTACGCCTTCCACAGGAAAGGAGCTCAATGTATTCTTGTTTACTCCTACTCGCTTTCACACAACAGACTGTGTGCTACATGAATTAGAGTTAAATGACTTGTACATAAAGGAGGTGGCATGGGATGACATGGAACATTTCTGAATAAAAAAAATTAGACTGCTGAGAATTCTCAGCCTGTGCATTTAGCCAGCACTCATTGTGTAATGAGCACCGATGTGATAAGCTGGCTGCAAAGCTCCCAAATTAATTCAGATTAATTATGTTACTTGACGAGGGGTAACTTAGAGAATATGGCTCTAGAAAGGTCTACCTGGGGTCAGCAGAAAAGGGGTCCTCTGACAAATCAGTGATTGTTTGGGAGCTCTAGGGGCCAAAGCAAACATGAGAAACAGCATTCCTATTCTTCCGTAAAAGTCAGACTTTTCATTTCTTTGTTCAACTATTATTTTTTAAAGTACTTCTGCTATGACAGCTCTAGTAATGGCATTCCAACAAATGAGCAACTTTAAGGGGCAGAGGGAAACCAGAGGAGCTAAACACAAGTGCTTCCAATGTGGTCAGACTGGCCACTTCAGAAAAGACTGCCCCCAGCATCACCACTGGCTGGGCAAGCCACCTGGTCCCTGTCCAGAATGCAATGGTAACCACTGGAGGGTGGCCTGTCCCCAGAGGCGAAGGCCTCCTGGGACAGTGACCCCATCGGAGCCCAAACTGGACTGAGGGTGCCTGGGGCAAATTCTCATGGCTCCAGCTTGTGTCATTACCCCTCAAGAGCCCCAGGTTTGCCTTATAGTGGAGTGCAGGAGAAAAAAATTTCTTTTGGGCTCAGCACCTGTGGCTCAACAGGCTAAGGCGCCAGCCACGTATACCAGAGCTGGCGGGTTCAAATCCAGCCTAGGCCTGCCAAACAACAATGACAGCTGCAACCAAAAACTGGCCGGGCATTGTGGCGGGTGCCTGTACTCCCAGCTACTTGGGAGGCAGAGGCAAGAGATTTGCTTGAGCCCAGGAGTTGGAGGTTGCTGTGAGCTGTGATGTCACAGCACTCTATCCAGGGTGACAGCTTGAGGCTTTGCCTCAAAAAAAAAAGAAATTTCTTTTGGACACTGGAGCAACCTTTTCTGTACTTCTCTCTAACCTTGGTCTTTTATCTCTCAAATCCATAACTATGCAGAGGGTGTCTGGAAAGCCGGTTACCAAATTTTTCTCCCAGCCATTAAGCTGCAATTGGGATGACTTGCTGTTCTCTCATGCCTCCCTAATCATGCCTGAAAGTCCTGCTCCCCTTTTGGGGAGGGACATACTAACTAAAACAGGAACTTTTCCCTCCGGGAGATCTAGTCATGATCAAAACTCT
>CAUYON010041437.1:0-18286 GCA_963573935.1 Arctocebus calabarensis | reverse complement strand
GGCTGCAACCAAAAAATGGCCGGGCATTGTGGCGGGCGCCTGTGGTCTCAGCTACTTGGGAGGCAGAGGCAGGAGACTCACTTGAGCCCAGGAATTGGAGGTTGCTAAGAGCTGTGATGCCACCGCACTCTATCCAGGGTGACTGCTTGAGGCTCTGTCTCAAAAAAAGAAAAAAAAGAAAAAAATAGGAAGTAGTCTGGGAGTATTTCAAATAACTCAAAGTAGACCTACATTTTAATCTCACAATCAAACTCCTAGGCATTTACCCAAAGGGGAAATTATCCCTACATTTTATAAAAAAGACATTTTCATTTGAATGTTTATAGCAACACAATTCTCAATTACAAAAATGTGGAAATAACCCACGTACTCAATGCATGAATGGATTAAGAAAATGTGGTGTATGTATACCAGGAAGTAGTACTCAGCCATAAAAATGTCAATCTAGTAATTTTATAATCTGGATGGAACTGGAAACCATCCTTTTAAGCATCACAAGAATGGAAAAACAAACCCCACTTGTACTCAATACTAAATTGGAAGTAGCTGATCAACTCTTATGGGCACATATGGAAATAAAATGCAAGGGAAATCAAGTAAGGGGGAAGGCGGGGTAAAGGGAGGTAAATTCACACCTAATGGATGCAATGCACATATTTTGGGTGAAGGGTGCACTTATAACATTGACGTAAAATGTACAAATGCAAATGATGTAACCGAAATGTTTGCACCCTTGTAATACTCTGAAAAAAAAAATCAGTACCAATAAGTACTAATAAAGATTACTTATAAAGGATAATTCACAAAAAAAGTGGTTTACAAAATCCTGGGAAAGTATTTTTTTTAATTAGCCTTAGAATTATTAAGATACTAAATGCATGTCTAAAGATTAAATTGGACCTTTAAAGGCCAGTCTGAACAATGAGAGGTTTCTTTTTCTTCTTACATTATATCATCAAGCAATTTTGTCTTTTTTTAAAATATATTAAGAAATGTTTCTTCTGAAAAAATTCTATTTTCTGTAACATTTTCAATTATGATTTTCTTATATATACTTTTAATATGCAATGAATAACTATGTAATACTTATTTGACATCAATCAAATAAAATATTTGTTCCCATAAATAGCCTATATTCTCACTGGAACAAAATATTCACATTTCTCTAGAACTTTGTTTCATATTTGGGAGGTTAGGTAAACTGATATTTAAATCTCCTTTCTTCTAAAGATGACATGGTCTTATCCTCCTTTATTGTTTTGTTTCTTTTTTTCATTTCTTAAAAATTTTCTATACTTATGCAATAGCCAAGGAACTTACTAACAAAGATTTTCATTTTTTGGTGACATTTTCCAGGGCCCTATGTAGTTCCCTATATTCATTTCTTTCTTGAAAATACCATTGTCTGTAAACTAGCCTATTCTAAAAAAAACATTTCTTAAGGTCACTGCCAAGGTGGCTATCTCAGAACATTCTTAAATTTGTTCAATACAGCACTTGCTAGTATTTGCTGAGGTCCCGGACTTCACATGAATGTTTGACAACTTTTCATCTTTCCTCTGTGGCTGACAATAATTCTCTAACTCACCGTTGTTTCTTTTAAACTACTTTCGTTGGATTTTTTTATCTTGAGATACTTAACATATCTATGTCCATATTGTCAAGTAGCAAAATCATTTTGCACCCAATTTCTTTTTCCAGATGCTATTAATTCCAGACACAGATAGAACAACCACACAACAGCCCATTTTACTCAATAACACCTTTAAAAAAAAAAAAAAAGATTAAATTTATTTTGTATATTTGGCAATGGAAATTCTGTCCTCAATAGCCTTTAGCTTATATTCTTTCATCATTTGGACTTTAAATTGGATCTGCATTTGAAAATGTATGCTTTATTTTTAACAAATGGAAATAATTCTAACTCTATTTAAGTGATGATCCTTTTTTGGTTTTCCTTCATAATACAAAATGATAAATGAGGCATAGAAGTTTCTGGGTAATGGACTGAATATTAGTTTAGTCCTTCAATAAGCAATGAAATAATAAGACATTCCTATATATTATAGGTTATATTTTAAATGCTCTTTATTATCCATTTCTTTACAAATTTCAAATAAATAATTCATTTCTTATAGAAGTTGTACTGTCACAGTTTATTAAACTTTAGCTCTCTTATCACAATGTTTATTTCAGCCCCCGTTAAACTCATTATGCATTTTAAAAGAAAATGTGTTTGATTTTAGCTGTACTTTCTATTAGCTTAGCAAAGCTATGTGAGAAAAAAGTCAGATAGTGTAGTTTGGAGCAGGAGAGAGACTGAAAGCCGGAGGGCTCAGGGCATCAAACCTCTCTCAGACAGCACAGCTGGTGACAAGAGTACGAAATCTGAGATGGGGGAGTAGACCAAGAAGATCCTCAATATTCAAGCACAGGGCTGTTGACATAGATAATCTTAATAAAATACAATGTGCAAAATCACTAAATGATAATGGAGTCAGGCAAGAAAATCTAGGGACAGTTTTCAAGAAGGCAAAAAGAAATATCTACATCACTGCTCTTATATTTCTCTACCCAAGACTTGACTTTAGAGGATTCTATATATTTGAAGTAAGTAATATAATCAAATAAAATAAATATAGGAGGAACATAGCAGTGCCCATACTGCTCAGGATCTAATTGCTCAACACGGTGGAACACAATGTATCACCCAACACCAAGTCTTTGGACACTGTGTGTGCCCAAAATTCTCATCATCTCGTTCAAACATGTCTAAATTCCAAGGAAATTTGGGGGATGTTCCATTGCTATCATAAGAGAGAGACATAACTTAATTAAGAATAAATAAAATTGGTACATCTTTCTCAAATAGCATGCATAAAGTAGATCTTCTAAAATAAAATTTTTATAAAAAGTTTAAGTGCCTACTGGTTGGATATTTAATTTTAAAGATGAATTAAAATAATATTCCAAAGGTAATACACATGAAATATATAACTAAAGTGGCTTCCCCATATTCTCAGGACATGTAAATAAGAATAAAAGCATCTATGTGACTATGAAAAAGAATAATATACAGAAAATTAAAAAAAATCTATTCATACTATTTTCTGGCCATCATCAATCAGGTAAACATTTTGATTAAAATTATTTTATGAAAATATTGAACATTAAATTGAGCTATTTCCTGTTTTCTTTATAATAGCATAGCTTGAAAGAATTTTTAAAAACTTAGAAAGTAGAATATGGATTTAGATACAGCCAATAGACAGTGAAAATCAAAACAAATAATGAAGTTGCACATAATAAAATTAAACTATTTTAATAGTTTCTGAGACAATATTAATTTAATTCATTATAATTAATGATATTTCATTATAATCCTTAAGTACTATCCAAATCTATATATTGTCTGAACAATTTTGTTGATAATTTCAGTTATGACTGTCTCAATAGAGTAAAATATTTCCAATCTGAAATTATTTAAAGACTAAGAATTACAATGACTTAAGAAACATATAATTATCATTATGAATTGAAGAAAAACTATCTTAATATCAATTATAGTAATGTTAATTTGTGATTTATCTGAAATAGTATATATTTATGCTATCTTATGATTTATGTTAAATAATTTAGACATCACTAATCTAGCAATATACAATGATATTGAATGCAGTGGTATTTGATAAATTGCTTTCTGTGGTACAAGAAACATATTTTCTATACATGCTTCAATTTTGTTTGTATAGAGATATACATTTCAAGGTGGCAATTCAGATCACGTATAATTTAACAATTTCTTACTGCTTTCATAACTTTAATATGTGAATTCTTTTGTATTCTTGTCCAATGCCCTAGGTCAGAGCAAGCTTGATCATCTTAAAGAATAATTTCTTTTAGTAGATATACACATTTCTTGATCACTCTTTTTATAACAACTAATTATGAAAGCAAGACCAAAAACTAAAGCTATTTCAGAGATTTAAATATGGCTCACCTTTTAATATTTCTCTTATTCACTTTATTAGTCCTTCATCTCTATCAAACTTACACCCTATAATATTAGAACTTGTTTCACTTTTTCCAATGTTTTGCTCACTCCATGATTAAAGCAGTCCTATATTTCCAACCAAATATACACAAATTGCCAGATAATTGCTGTATTTTATTTAAATTGATGAATGGAGGATGGACAAGGTGGCTTATGCCTGTAATCCTAGCATTCTGGTAGACCGAGTCCAGAAGATTTGCTTGAGGGCAGGAGAGACCAACCTGGACAACATGGTAAACTCTTGGGCAACATGGTAAACTCTTGCTTCTAAAAAGTTTAGTCACCATGCTACATGTTTGCAGTTGCAGCTCATTGGGAGACTGAGGCAGGAGGATTGCTTGAGCTCCGTTGTTTGAGGCTGCAGTGAGCTATGATTGTACCACTGCCCCCAGCCCAGACAACAGAGGAAACCCCATTTCAAAAGAAAATGCCACGGCTGAAGAGATCCTCTTGTCTTAGCCTCCCAAGAGGCTAGAAATCTAGATATGTGCCAGCACACCTGAAGAAAAAAACTGATGGACAATTTAGTACAAAGTATGTCAATCACAATAAATCTGCCGATTAAACACACTTTTCTCAAAATAATAAAATTATGTGAAGTAATGATAGTCTCTGCTAGCTTGGAGTAATATCTCTTTTCAAATGTATTTTTTCCCCAAGTCAAACCAATTACTTAAGGAGTATGAATAAACATTAAATATTTAAAGATAAATCTATATGTACCAACACTTTAACTTACAGTTAGCTTTCAAGGAGAAAAATGTGGTATCATAGAGAATACATGCAATGATAACTTTAACTGTTGTAATTATTATTTGTTTCTGATGATGTTTCTGATGAAACATACAATACTTTAAAAAATAAAATTAAGAAGTACAATGTTCAAAGGATGTTGCTCATATTCATCTCTGTCTCCAAACACAAATTTAAAATATGCATACCAATTTAAACTGAAAACATGTTTTTAGAATATTTTAAGAGAACGGGGTTAATGCAACACATATACATAATATTTCTAAAGTTTTACCACATTATTACTTGAAACCTAATACTTTGTTACTGAATCCAGGAATGTATTTCAAAATTCATGTTTCATGTTGTAGGCAATGAAATAACAACTAATTCCTTAAAAACCAAAACAAGAACATTTTTTATCATTCAGGCCTTTAATTAGAACTTCAAAATTAGATTAATTGTAATTGAAAAAGTAATAAAATATAGTTTGGCATTTTTAAGAGGAATTTAGATTAGCACAGTTAATGAAGTTACTTTATTTTTTGCTTTGTCAGTAAGCTTAGTCCCTTTCCATGGCATAGAGTTAAAAACAAATATTCTGTAAAAATAGATGATCTTATTTCTTTTAAGTCCCTGGAAATAGCAGGGCTTATTAAAACAGGTTTTCTTTATTTATAATAACTGCACTTTAAAATGAACTTTCAAGAGAACTCTTATACAGTGATGATGGAAATGTTAATTAATGCAGTTATTATGGAAAATAGCTTGGCAGTTTCATACAAAAAAATAATAATAACTAAAACTACTCTATGATCCAGAAATTTACTGCTGGTTATGCATCCAAAGAAAAGGAAATTAGTATATTGAACAGATACATACACCCTCTACTTATTGCAACTTTATTCACAATAGCTAAGATAAGAAATCAACCTACACACTCATCAATAGATGAACTGATTTAAAAAATATGTAGTGTAATTTCACAATGGAACATTATTCAGCTGTAAAGGAACACAATTCTGTCATGCACAGCATCTCGGAGGAGGTTAAAGGACATTATATGAAGTAAAATATGTCAGGAACTAAAATATAAAAAACACACATACTCCATTCATACATGAGATCTGAAAAAAAATAAAATTATTAAGCTCTGAAGTAGAGAATAGAATTGTGGTGACTGCAGGCTAAGGAGGGTTTGGGGGACTACAAGGAGAGGTTGTTCATAGACACAAAGTTATAGCTAGATCAGGAATAAGTTGTAGGGTTCTGTAGTGCTGGGGGTGAATATGTCAACTGGTAAACTATAATTTAGTGTACATTTTCAGAAAACTAGAAGAGGATTCAGACTTTATAAGACAAAATATTGTAAATGATGGATGATGGATCCATTACTTACTCTGATATGTTTATTATAAACTGTATATATGTTTAAAAATATCTCTTTTTATCTTATAAATGTGTAAACTATTATATGTAAACTAAAAGAAATTATCATGCTACTTTACTTTTTTTTTTTTAATTTCGTGTTCAAGTGAGGGTACAACCAACCAGTTCACAATATTTGAATTTGTTTGGTAGAGTTCATCTTGTAGTTGTGTCTCACACCCAAAAAGTGTGCCATACACCCCTACATAGTGCCCACTGAGTGAGGGCACACCAACCCCCCTCCCTCCTCTTTAGGTTTATTGATTTTATTTATTTATATTTTTAAGAACCGAATTTTGTTTCATCAATTTTCTAATGATTCTTTTGTTTTTAAATTTATTTATTTATGATTAAATTTTGGTTATTTCTTTCCTTTTGCTAGGTTTGGGATTGGACTGCTCTTCCGGTTTAATTTCCTTAAGATGATTCATTAGGTTGTTGATGTTCCCTTTTTCTGTTTTTGTTTGTTTGTTGGTTTGATATAGGCTTCTAATGTAATAAATTTCTTTCTTAGTCCTGCTTTTGCAGCATACCACTGGTTTTGGAAATGTGTAGCTTCATTGTTGTTATGTTCTAGGAATTTAACAATTTCCTCCTTTATCTCTGACTCAATTGTCATTCAGCATATGTTTGTTTAATTTCCATTCCTTTGTGTGGGGATAGAAATTTTTGTTGGAGTTGAGTTCCACATTTATTGTCTGATTGTCTGTGAAGATAGAAGTTCAATTCTTTTAATTTTCTTGAGCTTTGACTTATATTTTAGGATATGATCTATTTTGGAGTATGAGAGGAAAATACATTCCCTAGCTTTGGGGTAGTGTGTTCTGTGTATGTCTATTAAGCCCATTTGTTTCAAGGCTGTATGTAAGTTCCTTGCATCTTTGTTAATTTCTGTTTAGAGGATCTGTTCAGTTTTGACAGTGGGATGTTAAAGTGCTGTTTTGGTATATGGTATTATGAGATATCATATTGCTCAGATCAATTTAGGTTCGTTTCAAAACATTTAAATTTGTGCATAACTATTTAGAATTGAAATGTTCCCTTGTTGTATTGGCCTTGACCAGAATGAGGTGACCCTCTTTGTCTCTCTTCACTTTAGTTGCTTTAAGTCCATTTCTAACTGAAAGTAAGATACTGATACTTCCTTTCTTCTTATTTCCATTTGCTGGAAATGATGTTTTCCAACTCCTTACCCTTAGTCTTATATTGTCCTTGAAGGTTAGATATGAATAGATTTTTTTTTCTTTATTTGAGACTGAGTCTTACTATGTTGCCCTTGGTAAAGTGCCATGGCATCACAGCTAATAGAAACCTCAAACTCTTGGGCTTAAGCCATTCTCTTGCCTCAGCCTCCCAAGTATCTGGGACTATAGGCACTCACTATAATGCCCAGCTATTTTTTGTTGTAGTTGTCATTGTTTAGCATGCGTGGGCCACATTTGAACCCACCAGCCCTGGTGTATGTGGCTGGCAACCTAACTACTGAGCTAGGGGTGCTAAGCCACTTGTGGTTTTATTTTAATCCAATGGGCTAGGCTGTGCTTCTTCAGTGGGAGATGTTAGCTATTAACATTTATTGAGAGAATTAATAAATGTGGTGGAAAGTTCACTGTGTAGTTTTATTTTTTGTGCCATTGGGGAAGCTAGATTTTGTCCCCTTTAGTTTCTTGGTGTTTACTTTCATGGTGGTCCATTGTGATGTTCAATGTGCAGAATAGGTCTAAGTATTCCCTGTGGAGTTGGTCTTGTTGTGAATTTCTTCAATGTTTGTATAACAGTAAAAGATTTGATTTCTCCATTGATTTTGAAGCTTAGCTTAGTAGGATACAGAATTTTGCCCTGAAAATTGTTTTGTTTAAGAAGGTTAAAGGTAGATGAACATTCTCTTTTTTTCCTGGAAAGTTGCAACTAAAATGTCTGCTGTCAAGCTGATGGATCTGCCCTTATAGGTCAATTGGTATTTACTCATGGTCGCTTGCAGAATCTTCCTTTTTATCTAGACTTTGGAGAATTTAATTAGAATGTGTCTTGGAGATGCTCTGTTTGTATTGAGATGACCTTAGGTTTGATATCCATCTAAAAGTAGGGTTGTGGGATCTTTAATTAAATTTGGAAAAGTTTTATTTATGCATTCTCCAGTAGGACTTCCATTCCTTTGGAATGTTTTTCTTCCCCTTCAGGAATACTCATAATTTGTATGTTTGAACAAATTGTGTCATTCCAATTTTAGTATATGTGCTGCCGAAGTGAGCACTGAACAAATTGTGAAATCCATAATTCTCTGAGCAAATGTTCTGCTTTTTCTCTCTTCTTTTCTGCCTCTTTGACTGCCTGGCTCAGCTCAAGAACTTTGTCTTCTAGCTTTGGGATTCTTTGTTTTCCATGGTCTAATCTGTAATTGTTAATTTCTACTGCATCTTAAAGCTCCATAATTGACTACATCAATTTCTTAAGCTCTTTCATATCCTTTCTATGTTCTTTGTATCTTTCATTTATTTTTTGGTCTGTTTTTCCACTTCCTTATCAATTTCCTTTATTGCCTTTGTCATCTATATTTTAAATTCCCTTCATATTATTTCTATTCATTCTTTCATCTTGCCAAAATTTTTCTGTTGGTTCTTCCACATGTTTGTATAATTCTTGTTCCTTCCCCTTCTTTTTTCTACTTGCTACCTCCTTTGCTTTAACTTTCCTTGTGTAAGAGTTTAGGAGTTGAAGTGGCCTTTTGGTATAAGGCTAAAACAAAGATAAGGCCAGAAGGAAGATAAAGGTAAAGTTAAAGAAGGGAGAAAAAAAGCAATATGATAAAGAGAAATATGAAAGAAGGATGGATGAAAGAAAAGAATTTGAGAGAAGGAAAGAAGAAAGAAAACAAAAGACAGCAACAGGAGAAATGTTGGTGTATGGGAAAGTGCCAATTCCATACCAACAAATCCAGGCTTTTGGGCTGTGGGCTGGGTGGGTTCTTCAAAGTCAGGAGCTCTTTACTTATCTAAACAAAAGGAAGGCCCACACCTCTGCCAAATTTAGAAAACAAAAAAGCAGTATTTTACAGTGGGGACCTTCTAATATACCATCTCCCCAAAGACCAAAGCCAGAAAGACACCCTAAACTGTGACCTCATGATCTCCCTGAAGGAGACCAATGTGGTGCATCCCTAGAACTAAGAGAAAAGAGAAAAAATAAAAATAAAGATAATTAAAAATACAATTATACAAGATAAAGGAAAAGGAATATCTTAGCTGTTCTATAAGAAATTTATATGGTAAAGATAAGAAAAGTTAAAAATATCTACCAAAAGAGAGAAAAAAGGAAAGAAGTAAAAAAGAAGAAAGAATAAAAGGGGTTGCAAAGTCTTAACAAAAATGAAAGAGCCCTGATATTGAAGAAAATAAAAACGAAAACATAAAAATACAAAAGCAATGAAAATCAAAACAGAAGAATACTAAGAAGAAATTGAGAAAAAGAGGAAAAAATAAAGTTAATATATATAGGTGTGTGTGTGTGTGTGTGAGAGAGTGTGTGTATATATATGTATATATGTATATACATGCAATATATTGCCTGGTCACCAGGTGGCACTGCAGTATTAGTATTTGGAGAATAGCCCTGCTTTTGTTATATACAAAATGAAGGCTGGAAGCCACTTTCTAGTTGCAGAAGAGATTTGGTCCTAACTTATTTTCCCTCAGTCCATGCCTGGTAGCTTTGTCTGCATTCAGTCCATGTGGGATTGGTGTCGTAAAGCTCTTGCCAGCTTCCTTATAAGTCACATCAAACAGTACCTCCTGACAACAAAGTGGCCTTCCCAAAGGTGTGGGGGCCATTCAGCTCACTCTAAGGATGGTTGCCCAAGCTCAGCAAGTACACCGCATCTGGCTGTACACGAGGACACTGAGGACCATTCCTCCCACACGGTCTTCCCACAATGGTGGCACCCAGCTAGTAGCCTGGGAGCTCCTCTCCACTCAGTATTTAATCCCTGCCACTGGACAGTGTGTGAGTCCACTCACTCATTTAAGCATTCAAGACAGCTATAGCAAAAAGTTTAGTCCAAAATCAAAAAATTGTAGGACAGCTCTTTCCTGGCCCCACTCCTCCTCATGAGGGCTGACTGTTGGCCCTGCCTGTACCCAAGCACTTGCTCTCTGGGCTAGTTTTCCTTAGCTGCAGACTTCCTCACTGGCTCCTGGAGTCCACCACTGCTTCCCTGTGCCCACAGAATGTTGTCCCTGGGTAACTTCCTCCAGCCATATGTGGCTGGAATTATCCTCCCCTGTCTCCCTGTGAGTGGCTAGTAAGGAGCTGTTTTTAGTCTGTCGTTTTCCTCTGCTCACTGATACCTTAAATATTTGTATTTCTTTTCCATTGCCTTCCAAAAATTGCATTATATGTAAAATCATTTTCCCCATCATTTTCTTTTTTGGGTAAATATACTAGAAATGATTTTAAGTTAGCATAACTGCTTTGTTTTCTAGGTAAATTCTAAACTTAACTTGAATGATAATATTTATATTATATAAAACACAGCTGGACTGGCCTCTTGTTTAAAGAGTCCTCTGAGTGCAGAACAAATACAACAGGGACTCTACCCCCAAAATGCAAACATTGTAACTTAACTGTTTGTACCCTCACATTAATATGAAATAAAAACTAAATAAATAAAAATGGGAAATGGGAAATAAAATAAAATAAAATTCCCTCTGGATAATTTCTGTTAATGAAACTGCTTTTAAATTGCATTCATTCAAAAAATGTGTATAAATTGTCAGTTAAGCTCAGTTCAATGTACAACACATAACAAGACAAACTTTGTTTCTAAATTCAGGAATATACATTTTGTCTGAGAACAGAGTGGGCAGATAATAAACAAGAAAAACAAAATCATGCCCACACAAGACAGTATTGGCTAGTGGTACATGGTATGGTAGGAAGAGAAATGACTATTGTGATACTGAGCGATGGGAGGGTTAAATTGATTGGCTGAGGGCAACCTGTGAAAGGGCATAGTTTTAGACAAGACAAAAAAATAAATGCCAAGATGCCAATCATTTGAAGATATGAAAGGAGAGTATTACAGACAGAAGTAATAGTAAACACAAATTCTGTGAACTATCTCAAAGAAAGCCAGTGTGGGTAGGCTATCGTGACCAAGGGGAGAACTACTTAGGTGATTTTTGGCAAAGAAGCAGAAACCAAATAATTGTAATCCATTGCAAAAATTTTGGATATTATTATAAATAAAAAGAAATGTTTCCAGTGGGTTTTAGATTATTGATTGATGAATGATTCAAATATTCACCCTGACTAATGCTTATAGATTACAATAAGAAGAGAACTTACACAAAGACCAGCAAGAGGATTTCTAATACAGTCTAGAGATAATCATGATCTGGTCAAATATGTTAGCAATGCAGTGGAGAGAAGTGGAAGAATCTGTGACATATTTTGGAGATAGAGATAAAAACGTACTGTATTTGTTAAAGAAAATATGAAACAGCAGAAATTCTCAAGCTTTCGGTTTAAACAGCTGAGTTAGTGCTGGTGTGTAGGGGAATGTACACCATGTTTGCAAAGGACAGTTACTGATTCTTATCACATTAAAAGGAAATTCTAAGAACAGGACAGTCTCATGGCAAGCCTAGAGATGTTTTGTGACTTGAGGGTAATCCCCAAAGTAACTCAGTGTTCCGGAATGAGATAAGGTCGTCACTCACTGGTAAGCATGTGTTGAACATTCATGTTTATAGTTCTTCATGAGGGTTGTGGGGAAAGAACAGGTGGAGAAAGAACACGTGAGAAGAGCATCTGGCAATCCTCATATGTAATTACCTTAACTCTCCGTACCTGTTGTGTATGTCAATGATCTTAACTCTCCACACCTGTTGTATATAACCTTAATAAATAGCCCTTGTGGAGGGGGCTTGGGGCTACCCTGCAACTAAGGTTAGCCTGCCTCCTGCAAGCTTGTACCTCTAATCTGTGTCACACCTGCTTCCTTCCTGCAGCAATCGAAACCAGGGCCATAAGTGTTGCAACACAGGTGCCGTATGCCAAGATAAGGAAACGCAAAGTGTCACACTAAGGAGAGAAAAGCATAAGTTTTCTGGGACTGTCTTTAACTGCTCATACCTGTTAGTTATCCAAGTTGAGATGTCAAGTAGGCTGTTGGAGATATGAGTCCAAATTTGAGGTGAATGCTTAGGGATAGAGATAGACATTTGGGGATCTAAGCAAACAGATGTTATTTGTAGTCACAGAATTGCATGAAGAATATGATATATGCAGAGGAGAGAAGTGTGTTTGATGACAGGACTAATCAAAGTTTAGAAGTCATAACAGTAGCCTCAGGCATCAGACACTAGGATGGAGTGGCCAACAAGGTAGAAAAAGTAGAGTGTGACAGAGAGAACAGAATACAAAGGAGTAAAGTGATTTAGGAACAGGAAGTGGCATTTTGTTTAAGTAGTATTAGTATTAGTAGAGTTAATACTTTCCACGAAATATCTTATTTTATAACTGTGAAATTGCTTTCTCTTTTGTCTTGTGATTTTTTATGAGGTGAAGTTTAAGTTTTTGAGTGAGTAGTACTATTATACCTATCTTGAGTGTCTTGCTTGTACTGTATCACATCATACCTTTGTTTAATTTTTAATAAACTGTTCACTTGTTAAATAAAAGGAAGTGGTATTTTACATTAAATCTGCTATTTCTCAAGTAAGATGAGAAAAGAAAAGGAACTTTCATTACGATAGAAATTATACATTTCCTTGGTACCAAAAGTTCATTGCAGTAGCAGAGATGAAGTGATGAGAGAAGGAAAATGAGAAAATACAAACAGTAAGGACAGACTCTTTCATAATTTATTCATGCATTTATTTATTTTATAAGAAAAAAAGGAATTTGGGAAGGATTATTATGTTAGGATAGATAGATAGATGGTGTCAGATCAAATAGTAGGGAGAAAATAAGTAAATGATAGATAAATAACAGGGAACAGATTAGACAGATAGACAGATATTTTAGATAAATGAAACTACAGTAGGTTTATGTGTTGGTTGAAAAAAACAATGAAAAAAATATTCATTAAGATAACAGAAATGATTACACAAACAAAATAGTTTAGCAAATGATAGTACAGAGGTGGATTTATGGGGTTGTTGGACATGTTTAGAAAAGAGACTGAGAATGTAGGAAATTCTTTCTGACAGCCCAGTGAAAAAATTTGGGATGATGGAGAAAGATACTGGAGGGGCTACATTAATCAATGCACAAACTAGTTTTTGAGATAAAAATTTGGCTAATGATGGATGATATGAGAAGCCCACACATAAACATTGACCCAAGAAAAGTGGAAAAGGAAGCATAATAGAAGTAATATTGAACATCTCTCCAATATTATTTCTCAAACAATCTGTGGTGAAAGATTATTTTCCCCTTTGCATCAGAAAAAGGATACTTGTATAAAAAAAGCGTTTCTAGGAAAATTATCACATACAGTTTCTGTAAGTATACATAAATACTTCAATTTCTACAGTAATTATTTGTAGACCATTAATGAAAATTAGTCAAAGAACACTAGTTTGAAAAACACACCTTAAGTAAGACTATCTTAGATGAGTGTATTTTAAAGCAGTTTCAATTTTTATATGTGAATTCCACAATAATAAAATATAGATAAACTACAGCACATTTATTATAGAAATTTTATATCTTCCTGTCACCAATACACATACTCTGTAATAATGTGTTATATAATAATAACGCTTAAACAAAAAGAACAAGGCACTCATTTTAAATATGCCTGTGAAGTCACTGCAGGGAAAATGAAAACTCATAGAAGCTAAGGATGTCAGAAAATTTGATATAAGAAGGAATTGGCACTAATTCTAAGGTAGATGAATATCAGTTAAAAACTTTTTAATTCAAACTTCATGTCATGCCACTCCCAGGCATCATTCATAAAACTGTTCTGATTATGTTAATGCTACACTTCCTAACAGTTATAATATCTGTCACCTGATTCAGTTCATGTGGATTTCAGAAATTGAGCAAAATTACTTCTTCAGCCCTTCAAACTATTGTGGTTGTCATGTTTCCACATTAGACAAAGGTTGCATGTTGAGGGCAACTGGAAATAAGTAATGGGGTTCTGAAAATTGTGGGATGCTGGTGAGAATAATGCTTTATAGAAGTAGGACCTTGATTCAAACTAGTAGGCTAAGACGAAACAGGACACATACTGATAGGAATGAATCCTACTCATTATATGATGCATTTTCTCCCATGAATTATACTGTATTTATTCCGTATTAGATAGAAAAAGCAAGTGAGATGCAAAGCAGATTGTACATCAATAGGAAAAATGTTCAAAAGCCCCAAACCTATTAAGAATCAGAAATTGGCTTGTGGTTTTACATATCACCTTGTCCTCCATGCACAAAATTAAGAGTGTGACTTTCCATTTCTGTAGAACTACAGTCATTTATAGTCATATCTATTTGCTAAATGAATATCAGAGCAAAAACAAAAGAAAACAAAACCTCTTTCTCCTAACATTGTATACTTTTAAAACCAAGTCAGGCTGAAGTTGAATGAGAAAGAACTTTTTTTCTTAATTATTTTTATTATAAATTAATATGAAGGTACAAATTTTTAGATTACATTGTGCTTACTTCCAGGATAAAGTTTCTTTGTAATAGACCCCTCACCCAGGGGGCCGTTATCTACCCTTGCAATTTACACATTGGGGTAGATCTTGCCCTTCCTTGTGCCCTTCCTCTGCCAACTGTCTTCCCCCTCCCCATGTCCTCTACCCTGTATTAGACTGTATTTGTTTATATAACAGTTTCATATTAGCATGGAGTATATCGGATATTTATTTTCCCATTTTTGTGATGTTTTACCAAGAAGAATACATTTCAACTCCATCCAGGTAAATGTAAAAGATTTAAAGTCTCTATCTCTCTTAATAGCTGAATAGTATTCCATGTTATACACATGCCACAGTTTGTTGATCCATTCATGGGTTGATGGGCATTTACAAATTGTTAATTATAAATTGAGCTGCAATAAATATTCTGGTGCAAATGTCTTTGTGGTAAAAATATTTTTGTTCTTCTGGGTAGATATCCAGTAACAGGATCAGAGGATTAAATGGAAGTCAACTTTTAGTTCTTTGAGGATTCTCTATACTTCCTTCTAGAAAGGCTGTATTAGTTTGCAACCCCAACAGCAGTGTAGGAGTGTTGCCTCCTCTCCACATCCACACCAGCATCTGCAATTTTGGGACTTTGTGATATGGGCTAATTTTGCTGGAGTTACGTCATATCTCAGAGTGGTTTTCGTTTGCATCTCTTTGATGATTAAAGATGATGAGCATTTTTTCATATGCTTGTTGGTGACTTGTCTGTTATCTTTGGAGAAGATTCTGTTCAAGTCTCTTGTCCACTTATAGAGGGAATTGTTTGCTCTTTTCTTATTGTTTAAATTGAATTCTCTGCAGATTCTAGTATTCATGTCTTTGTCAGATTCATAATATACAAAAATCCTCTCCCATTCTGAAGACTGTCTGTTTGCTCTGTTTGTGGCACCATTATATGTATAAAAGGTTTTTTGCTTGACCAAATCTCAGCCATTTACTTTTAGTGTTGCTGCAACTGGCAGGGAGATCTTACTCGTAAAGTTTATTCTCAGGACACAAGATCTTCAAGAATTTTCCCCATAGTCTCTTCTAGAATTTTATTGTTTCGTGTCTTAAATTTAAATCTTTTATCCAGTGAGAATCAATTTTGGTATGAGTCCAATTTCAGTCTTCTACATGTGGATAACCAGTTCTCCCAGCAACATTTGTTAAATAAAGATTCTTTTCCCCATTTCATGTTTTTGTTAAGCTTTCAAAGAACACAATATGAGGCTGGGTTCATTCTCTAGATTCTCTAGTCTATTCCATAGATCTATGTCTCTATTTTTGTGCCCATACCATGTTGTTTTGATCACTATAAAGAAAGAAGTTTTAAATTGGATGAGAGAGTTTAGCTTTTTTTTTTTTTTTTTCTGTAGAGACAGAGTCTCACTTTATCTCCCTCGGTAGAGTGCCATGGTGTCACACAGCTCACAGCAACCTCCACTTCCTGGGTTTAGGAGATTCTCCTGCCTCAGCCTTCCCAGTAGCTGGGACTACAGGTGGCCCGCCACAACACCTGGCTATTTTTCTGTTTTGCAGTTCAGCCGAGGCCAGGTTTGAACCCACCACCTTTGGTAAATGGGGCCAGCGCCCTGCTTGATGAGCCACAGGCACTGCCTGAGAGAGTTTAGCTTTGACCAGACTTTTCAATACTTGAAGATTGAGATATTTACTAATAAATGAAATTACTGGAAAATCTATGGGCTAGATTTGGAATTATATGCAAGCATGAGGAAGAATGCTGCTACCAAACAGGTTTAAAATGGAAGTGTTGCAAATTAAAGTTTATTTCTAATTGCTGCCCTACTGAGTCTACTGGATCTTGAATAGATCTTATGTTGCTTTGTCTGAGAGTTTTTCAGAAACTGTTTTTAACCAAACCTATATTCTCTACTTTGACATACAAATAGCCTCACGTCTGAGGTTCATTCAGAGTTAGATGGAGCCATAGGCCTGAGTACCCACCAACAGCCCTGGAACTATAATGAGTTCTGCCACTTCTACTCCTGGTCCATTAAAACCACATTTACACTCTATTCTTTGTTCTTTCTTCTTCTGTCAGGTGTAGACAGAGAACAAGAAAAATCCATGCTTTGATAGAGATAGAGAGAACAGGAGTCTGTGTAACTAAACAAACTCATAGAGAGAAGATAATCTGAAATCCTGTGTTTTTACCAACTATTTTCTTGAGAGCAAAAAATACAAATTTTTACTGTGTTGAGACATTTGTTTGGTTCTATTTTTATAGTTTGGGTCTATAAGTATATATGCTAAGTAATCCATAAGTACAATCATAGCCATAATATGAGAATACGAAATAATGTGGACAATTTTTTTCATTGTACAAAAAATAAGTTTTAGCATTTAAAGGACGTATGAGAAGCATATATGTATGAAATTACATAACACAAGAACCAAAATAAGAAACTTAGAATACTGTTTGCATTCTTAATGGATTTCTAGTAACTGGTTATTATAAATGAGAAAAGCAAAATCATAAAGAATAAACCAGATGAGATTAAAAAGCAATCACATAACCCAAAGATGAGAAATTTTAAAAGGCTTCATTGCAGGGAAGAAAAAGAAAATTGAATGCTGAAAAAAATTGAATGCTGCAGAAAATTGAATCAGTAACCTGAGAGATAAATAAGATAATCTGTTCTAAAATGTGGAGAATAGGAGATAAATAACTTTGAAATGTTGAAAAGAACGAGAAATATCAGGACTAGATAATGACGGGATAGTATATCAATAATTTCTTTACCAGAAACAAATGACTAAATAACTGAAGATCTCAAGTCAGATAATTTTGAACTACAAAGATCAGCAACCAGAACTGAATAAACAGAAAGGCAAATGAACAAGTAGAAATTACCGAAAGAAGAAAACCATGTTGTTCTCATGGTATTGTTGTACAAACTGAAGCAGAATTCAGGAGACACAGTTTTGAGAATACTGACAAAAAATAATGTGACTTCAAAATATTAGGCCTTGAGGAGGAGCCAAGATGGCGGTCTGTAGCCAGCTTTCTGCAGACGCTCCTGTCCAGAAGGAGAGTTAAAGGACAGAAATTTAGCAAGAAAGTCAACGGTTTGGAACTGAGCCAAGAGACAAAGTCGAGGAACGCACATCAACCCTGCTGGAGCGACCTGCAACCCCAAGGATACAAATAAAAGGTACAGAGCACATCGCCAAGCGGACGGGAGTCCCCTCCCCCAAGAGAACAGCTCGCAGTATATGCCATCCCTCCATACAAACAAGTGAGCAGAGTTCAGATGTCCTCCCACTCTACCCCACGGGAGAGACCCTCTAAAAACCAGACCTCCTTCCCCTGTGCCATGGCACTCTCCTGCCAGGCATAAAGCTGTATAAAACTGTATATATTC
>CAUYON010041435.1:0-18597 GCA_963573935.1 Arctocebus calabarensis | reverse complement strand
TGGAGGTGGGAGCTGGTCCTGATCAGCACGATCATGCCCAGATTCCCCGCCAGCGTGACTAGGTAGATGGCCAGAAACACCCCGAACAGAATCCTCTCCTGCACCGGGTCGTCTGTGAGTCCCAGGAGAATAAATTCCGACCCTATGGTGTGATTTGGGGACAACATCTTATCCCTTAAAAGAGGAAGTGACAAAGACTGTGAGGATTTCTAAGACAGATTTTCTTTTATTCTGTCTATATATCATTCATTGTTCATCGTCCATCTATGGAAAACTTACCTTCTTTTCTCAACAAACATGTCAGAATGTCTGCATAATATGTCCACCCAGTATCAATATTTCATCTGTCTCTGTCTTTCTGTATCTTACACAAACACATATTCACACAGGCACACACATTCTCTTTCTAATGTACACACACACACACACACACACATAAACATAGATTCAGACATTCATACATTTATACCTCTTTTTTGAAACTCCACATTTCGTAAATTTTTTATAATTGAAATGAAAATCAGCTATGAAAATCAACAGGTCATTTGCATCATTCAAATGAAGAAATAAAAGAAATTCAACCTCTTGGTCCTTTCATCTCTGATGTCCTATTATTTCAGATACAAAATAGAAATAAGACTTATTACACCAAGTTCACTAACGTCATTTTTGCTGTGGTTTAATTTTGTTCAGAGAATGAACATTATGCTAGTGAAATTTATCTCCAGATATGGCTACGAAAGTCCAAAATTAAAAATATTTTTCCCTTTGTAATTTTTCTACCCATATATTTATGTACTCTGCAAAGCTTGATTTTTATTCTTTCTAGTTTCTTTTGATACAGTAGTAAACACATTTTCCATTCTCATGGAGTATACATTGTGCACAGGAAATACATTAAGCATATAGAAAAAATATATAATATAATTTAAGGTAAAAAAATATCTATGAAGAAAGCAGTGAAGGCGGATAGTTCTACATGAATGCTCAGAGAAGTCTTTTTGAGATGGTATCATTTGAACAGCAAACAATTCCAGGATATGGGATGAGTATGAATATTTTTTGTTTCCAATTTTGTGCCACTAACTCGTTCATGAAAATCTTTGTTTAGGGAACCACAGATAATGTTCAAAAGCTCCAGCGACTCTAATTTTTGTGAAAATAAGATATGATTGTATAAATTACTTCTCAAAAATTACACCTCAAAGCTATTATTTATTTGTTTCTCATATATATACTTGCAGACAAAACCTGAGTTTTAGAAAATCAGTGAAATATTAATAGATGCTTAGAATCTTCACAAACACAAAAGGATGTATATTTTAGTAAACAAATGTAAATAATAACTTACCTATAAATGATGACTCACCATAATTTATAAAAACACGGTTGGAAGGTTTATAATATATTTCTTAGGTATATTCCCTAAAGTATTTTAAAACTAATTCTAAAGAACCAATTAAAATTTTTTTTCTTTTTTGTTGATTTCTCAAGGGCACAACTTTAATTTTGATGTTTTGAGATGCAAGATTCTACTTTGAGGATGAAATCCCTAAGGAACACATGTGTACCCTGCTTGGTATATGTATACATGAAATTTTAGTCCAAATATAAAAATTTTCTTTTGCCATTTTGATTTTTTAATTACCAATTAGTTTCATGTCTTCTAGAACTTCCTGTGAATAGAAGCATACAAGATATACAGTCAATCCTCGAACAATGAGGAGATTGGGGTACCAGATCCCTGCACATTTGAAAATCTGAGTGGAACATCCTGCTGTAAACCAGAAACATTACTGATAACACGAATAAGTGATTGACACATATTTTATGCTATGTGAATTATACACTGTATTCTTACCATACAGTAATCTAGAGAAAAAAAATGTTATTAAGAAAATCATGAAAAGAAAATACATTTAGTATTCATTAAGTGGAAATGGATCATCCAAGGTTTTCATCCTTCTAGGTCAAGGAGGAGGCAGAGAAGGTGTTGTTCTTTCTGTCTCAGGGATAGCAGAGGCGGAAAAAGTGAAGGAGGTGGAAGGGGAGCAATCCCATTTATGATAGCTAATATCTAACAACAATTTAACTAAATATGCAAAAGATCTAAACAAGGAAAGCAGGAAAACTATAAAGCATGGATAAAAAATCGACAGAAACACAATACATGGAAAAATATTTTGTGCTCATTGATTAGAAGGATTAATAGTGTTAAAATGGCAAAATTACCTAAAGTAACTTACAGATTCAGTGTTAAACACCAATGATGTTCTTCACAGAAATAGAAAAAAAATGGTATTAAAATCTGTATAGAGGATGGAGCCTGTGGCTCAAAGGAGTAGGGCGCAGGCCCCATAAGCTGCAGGTGGTGGGTTCAAACCCAGCCCAGGCCAAAAACTGTAAAAAAAAAAAAAAAAAAAATCTGTAGGAACCACAACAAACTCAGAGTAGCCAAAACTATCCTGAGCAAAAAGAACAAAGCTGGAAACATCATGCTGCTTGACTTCAAAATATAATGCAAAGCTATAGTAATCAAATCAGAATGGCACTGGGGTAAAAACAGACGCAGAGACCATTGGAACAGAATAGAAACTCAGAAATAACTCTCCACTTTTACAGCCAATTTATTTTCAACATAAGTCCCAAGAACATACAATAGAGAAAGGGCAGTCTCATCAATAAATGGTTCTGGACTGCATATTCACACACAGAGGAAACACACTGTATCTCTTGTCATCTAAAAAAATTAAGTCAAAATGGGTTAAAGATTTACATCTATAACCTGAAACTAGAAGGAAACATTGGAGAAACTGTCCAGGATATTGATCTGCCCAAAAGTTTTTGGGTTGACTTCAGAAACACAGGCAAAAAAAGAATGGACAGTCGGGATTACATTAAGCTCAAAGACTTTAGCATGGCAAAGGAAACAATCAACACTGTGAAGAGATAACACATGGAATTGGAAAAAAAATATTTATGAATTATCCAGAATATAAAAGTAAGTCAGACAACTAGATAAAAATAATGATGATAAGGATTTAGTGACATATGGCCAAAAGTGACATATGACATTTCTCCAGAGAAAAAAGAATGACTTTTATCAAAATAATAGGATGTCAATGAAAATGTGGAGAAAGGGGAAACTTTCTACACTTTTGGTGGGAGTGTAAGTTATTATAGACACTATGGAAAACTGCCCATACACTTCCTCAAGAAACTAAAAATAGAATTATCATTTGATCAAGCAATTTCACTACTGCAACTGCACATGAACTTTATGTCCACCCTGCATATATAAAAAAGACAAAACATTAATGCATTGAAAAGATACATGCACTTCCATATTTATTGCAGCCCTATTCACAATAGTCCAAATATGAAATCAACCTAAGTATCTATCAACAAATAAATAAACAAGGTGTGGCACACACACACACACACAATGGAACATGATTCAACCATATAAAAGAATGAAATCTGGTCTTTTGTAGCAGCATTGATGGAATTAGAGGTCATTATGTTAAGTGAAATAAGCCAAACACAGAAAGATAAATGTATTACATATTTATTACATCTCACTCATATGTGGGAATTGAAACATTGGATTTCAGGCAGATGGAGAGATTTGTGGTTAACAGAGAGTGGAAAACATGGGAAAGGAGGATGAGGAGAGGTTGAATAATAATTACAGATATGCGCTCAGAAATAAGAAATAATACCTAGTGCCTGATAGATAAATAGGGGGACTATAGGCAACATTAATTGGTTATGTCTTGCAGAATAGTTAGAAAATAAATTAAAGCTTCCTTTAATTTACTATGCTTTATGCTATTAAAGCATAAAGAAAAGATAACTATATAAAGTGATAGATATTCCATTACCTTGATTTGAATATAGGAATGTCTTAAATTTTCACATATACCTTCCCCAAAATGTGCATCTATTTCTCAATAAAAAATAACAAAGAAAACTAAAATAATACATATTATTTGATAATATTTTAAAATAAAAAATTTGGATCTTTCAAATAATATATTATAGAAAGAGGTAAAATACAATATATATATTTATATGTATATGCATATATATATATATATATAAAGAAATAGATTTGTATCTTTGGAAAACAAGTCTAAAGTGAATAAGAAAAAAATAGAATAACTACGAGTAAATTTTAAAGGCCTTCCCCTAAAAAATTAGTGAGGTGATGGCAATGTTATTCAGTTTTATTTAAGCATCCATATTGTATATCAAATCATCACAATGTACCCCATAAATGTATACAGTTATGATTTTAATTAAAAATAAAAATTTTTCTCAAAAAAGAAAAAGCATCCATATAAACCCAACAATTTAAAAATAAACAAAGTGAAGGACTTAGATTTCTCACAGAAAAAATTTGAATATGTTGTAAAAAAGAGCTTTTTGTCATCAATTATACACACACAAATAAAAACATCAAATTCACCTTATTCCTTTAAAGAGAACAGTTAATGAAAAGGTAATGGTAGTAAGAGAGTGGAAAAAGAGGTCATATATTGGTGGACATTCAGCCTGGCAAAAAAGTAAATAAGAAAAATAAAAACCCTCAAAAGGAAATTTGGCATTTTCATCAAAAGACTCATGAAAGAGGATTTTTTTGCATCAATAACATCATTCTAAAGATATACATTAGAGTAATAATCTGAGACATACTCAAAAGATCCTCATTTTTGTATAATTTGTGTAAAAGGGAAAAAATACTACCTACAGTGGTTGACAAGTTTCTGAAAAATAGTTGGAAGTTATTAAGCACTATAACCATCAAATGAATTGTCATTTCTATGGTATTTGGTAATTCTGTCTTTACCAGTGGGAGTACTGTAGATAAACCCATGTGCTCTTTATCGACTCTATAGTGCTATAACAATGTCTTCTGGTCTCGTCTTTGAGTTTCTGTGTTTTTTTTTTGAATTCACGGAGGTGGCACTGTGAGCTGAAGCTAGTAATTTGAAACATCTTTACAAATCCCACACAGATTTATGAAAGGCAAAAAATACTCAATAATTAAATGGGTTATTAAATTAAACATCTATTAGTTTAAAATGCCCATTACTTGGTCAGGTAACAAGAACCTGACCTGTCACTGAAACATCTACCTTACTTAACCAACAGTTTCTTTTGAATAACTTTCTTTATTGCTCTTTTAACTTCTTTGTTTCTCAGACTGTAGATCAATGGGTTTACCATAGGACTCACAAAGATGTAAAAAACAGCCACGATCTTCCCCTGCTGTACAGATGCCTCAGAAGGGGGCCTCAGGTACATACAGAACAGTGTCCCATAAAAGATGATGACAGCTGTCAGATGGGACCCGCAGGTGGAGAAGGCCTTACTCCTGCCCTCAGCAGAGCGGATGCGCAGGATGGCTGTGAAGATGAAAATGTAGGAGATGAGGATGATGGTGAGAGAGCAGGTGAGGTTGGAACCCGCCACCACGAACATGGCGGTCTCTTTGACATAGGTGTCCGAGCAGGCGAGAACCATGAGAGGTGGGTCTGCACAGTAAAAGTGGTTGATCTCATTGGGTCCACAGAAGGACAGGCGGAGCATTAGGATGGTTTGTGCCAGACCATTCACAAAGCCATAAATATAAGGAGCAGCCACAAGAGAGAGACAGACACATCTGGACATTTTGCTACCATATAGCAAAGGCTTACAGATGGCCATGTAGCGGTCATAAGCCATCACTGTGAGCATGTAATAGTCTGTGATCACCAGGGAAATAAAAAAGTGAAACTGTATAAAACAGCCAATGAAGGAAATGGTTTTCCTCTTGGATAAGAAATTAGCCAGCATCTGAGGAGTGACATTGGTGGCATAACAGAGATCGACAAAGGAGAGGTGACTCAGGAAGAAGTACATTGGAGTGTGAAGTTTTGCGTCACTTCTGATTAACAAAATCATGCTCACATTGCCGCTGACGGTGACAAGGTAGATGACTAAGAACACCACAAAGAGGACAGGTTGCAACTCAGCTCTATCTGTCAGTCCTAGGAGAATAAACTCAGTCACCGTTGTAACATTTTTCTTTAACATTGTATTTGCTTGGCTTCTAATGAGATCTAAAGAAACAAAAATAAAAATGCCTTTTGATTTTGTCATGTCTCCATAACCCCCTAGAAATGTCATCTGACATTTCTTCCTCTTTTCTCAAACTTGCAAATACACATAGTATAAAGAAAGAGCCTACTAAGCGTGTGATTGATGTTTATCTTTTTAAAAAAATTTCAGATTGGTACAAGGGCACAAATGATTAGATTATATTGTTCACATGTGTTGGGTAAAGTCAAGTTGTAGTTGAGCCCCTTGCCCAAGAGGTGTGCCATACACCCCTACACTGAGCCTGTTAGGTGATTGATATCTTAAACATCTAAGTTAATCTAGAGCTCTCCATATAAAAAGACAATCCTCTATTTTAAATAATTTTCAGCAAGTATTTTCATATTTGAACAGTGTTAGCTTTTATTTTTGTAAATTTTCTTTACGTGTATACACTTACACTTTCCTTGAACAAATGGGTGTAAACATTGCTTTTCTTTACAATTGTAATCTTTTATTTTACAATATACTTTTGGGTGTGGTATCTAAAGTGCCAGCCTTTGAAATTCATTATTTTTCACAGCTGAGCGAACACACGGAAGTGGAACTGATGTAGAGTATATATCCTATAAAACAAGGACATATACTCTTTACTTGAACCTCTGAACCCGATGGTTTCCAAAGTGTTCTTTCACCCTGTTCCCCACTGCAGGTGGCCCTTATATCACCAAATTGTTCTTAACTTTTAAGGCTCAGCTCAGAATTTTTTTTTTGTACTGTACATTTTGGACTAAGGAGGCAAAAATTGGCTCTGGGGGAGGGAAAGTGAACCTTAAATATTTTTAAGTATTTTACATATATATATATATATATACACACACACACAGTGTACATAAACAATAAACACAAGCATGTGTATATGGGTATACAATACATATATACATATATTGATGCTATAAATGTTTATGAGGGAACAATTAAGAAAAAAACATTGCACCAAAGGGCACCCGGGAAGGAACATAATAATGAAAAACTGGTTGAGAAAACATATCCTGAGATAAAAGTGACTGTCTCAAATCTATCTCATTGTAACTCTTGTAAAATTAAGCAAAACTTAGAACATGAATTCAATATAAGTCCTTGAAAACTGTAAGAGATCATAGTAAATAATAATCATATTAGCCATACACCTAAGATTATACTTACAATATCATGAAGTTCATCTCCCAGCATTTAGATAGGGTAAATGTGACTATGAAGACCTTTATGGAAAGACCAAAAATTCTTATTCAGGGATATATATGCAGATTTAGCCATGTTTTACTATGCTGGAAACAGGTTTCTTTTCAAGGCACTCAAGAGTCTTGCCCTTGCATTATCTCCTTCACTATATAAGAACTTTGCACTTCATGACTGAAGTAAACCTAAATCTATGGAATCAAAGTTATTTTGAGTTTTCCTTTTGTCAATCTCATAAGGCTCATTGAATGTCAATAATAATTTTAATGATTGGAAAATAAGGAAATATTCCTTCAGTGCTATTATAGAATATTTATAATTAGCTTCTAGATATTAAAATATTAATCAAGATGCAAAATAATTACTATCTCTATCTTTGCACGGTGGAGAAATGAGATGATGTAAAGCAATGAAGAGCCCAGGCAGTTAAACTGAGTCCGTTATGGTAGTAGCTTTACTGCTAAGAAAAAGAACACGACATCCTACTGGTTTGAGCAAGGGTATCAGAGAGAAGCTTTTGCAAGTGGAGAGAAGTGGCCTTGGGGACAACTGAGAGAAGGTTGTCTAGAAGGTCAGAAGGTCAGTCTAGAAGGTCAGTCTTTGGCTTTAACAAGGGTGGAGCCTCCTTGGCATGTGGTCATGGTTCAATTTAAGTGGAAAAATAAATTTAGAGAGGCTTCCTTCATAATATGTATTTTTTTAATTAACTTCAAATAATTAATTAGATGATGAACCTCAAAGTGGCCAATTCTTCATGAAGGGGGTCAGAACTTTACATTATACAACCACTGTAATGATAAAGAGTAACATAGATTATGCGAAAGGAATCAGAAAATTCATTTAATAGTGCACCCTTTGATTCTTCATGAAGCTAGAGAGTAAACATTGAGCCTCAGCAGAGTCTTATAATAAATTACTGAGACTTTGCAGTCTCACTTCCTAGGTGGAAATTCAGGTTCCTCTGGTTCCCTGCTGTGCGGCCAACAACAAGTGATTGATCTCTCTGTGCCTTGCTCTTCTCATGCATATAATTTGGTTAATAGTAGCAACTTCTTCTAATTGAGGGAGTTAATTCTGAGGACACTTTGAAATGTCTCCCTAGTAGTAGGCACTTCATAAGTTGTGACTTGTAGTAATATTTGGTGAATGATCAGATCTAGTCTACAACAAATCTCAACATCGAAGTGGGAGCTTCTTTAAAAACAAGGATGGTACCTAATCTTGTGGTTGACTCAGAAGCCTAGACAAGTGGTTTCCAATCGGAGGCGGTCAGTTCTGATGAAGTTAGTGTTCTCTTTAGCATAGTTCATTCTATTATGCAAACACTCTAACTACCACTCTTTAAGCACATAGACTCTGAGAATAATAGCTCATTAGAATATGTTTTAGCTCAATTTTTTTCTGGATTAAAACATTTATTTCTAGGTTCCATGATACTTTTTAAAATTTTAACCCTACCTGAGAAAGAAGAGTAACTTCACAATAATAGAATAGATATCAACAACCTGAAGAATTTATAATGGAATTGTCACCTCAGGACCAAATCCCTATGGTTCAATTATTTCCATCAAAAATTCATCAAATTATGAACATTATTTTTCCATTCCTCTGAAAACCCTAAGCTCATGGAGGGCGTCAATTTTGCTCACTATCCATGGTCTTTAGGGAACTGAATCTCCTAAAAATTATGAAGCAATGGGATTCATTATTTATTTCACTTAACTCTTAAAGGACTTAGTGTATTTTGCCTTGGGGGAACATTGAGTTTCCTTTCCACAGTTCATAAGATAAAATAGTGGATGATGTAGAGAGAAAGTTTAAATTTACAGTCTGGAAAAGGATTGGAAGGTCAGTTAACTTTTGCCGAACCAGCACTAATTATTTACAGATTTTGAACCTTGTACCATTGTGTTAATAAGTATGGTTAGATTCAACTACAGAACAACACGGGTTTGCAGATAATATTGGTGTGCTGGGGATTCTTCCTGTACCACCCTACTGCCATCCAGATCTGTTGTCTTTTTTTTCTCTGCCTTGCACTGTCGGTCTGGAGTTTCACCCCATGGAATCCTCAGCAGAGCTTTGTGGTGTTTACCTGGTTTCCAGCTGACTTTCCACAGGAGAGGAGCCAGCAGGAAGTCAAAACCGGGAAGGAGAGAGATCACTCCGCTCTCTCAGGCCCTTCCTACTTCAATATGAAACAGGAATATGTGCTAGATATGCCAGTGAAGTATGCTAGAGGTTTTGGGGTGGGAGGGAGGTAGGGGAAACGCGGGAAGGAATTTTTTTCTTGGCTCCGGCTCTCACTTAGCTCTGTTGACGGTAGCCCTTTGTCTTTCTGGCCTAAGAGGAGAAATTGTTTTCTACAGTTAATCTCCAGGTGTGTCAACATTGTTGACTCATTTCTTTAGCTATGCCTACAAGTTCATGCTCTATCTTTTTACTAATTCCCTTTAGGTAAGACATCCGATTAGCTTTTTGTTTTATGCCTCATCTCTGACCCAGATATTAGTTATTCAATAAATGTTGCAGTGAAGGCAGTAACACTCACAATTATTATTATAATAAACATTATTTTTGTTAAATGTTTGGGATAATTCTGGGTTCTCCATTGTTGGAGATTAGGAGGCCATTGAATCACCCTTCTTTGGGATCCTAACTCAATTATTGACTTCACGTAAGTGTCAGACATTGAAGTTACTAATACTACTGCATGTAAATTTGAATTTGATAATAGGGCTAAGACATGTTTTATACTCCACTCTAAATTAAAAACACTCCAATGGAACAGAGCAGCAGGATAACCCTCCTTTGCCCTCCCCTTTCCAAGGACACTATATACTTCAGAATCAGTTACCTACCACAAAGAGGAGAAGAGGATGCTTTTGATTAACACTTAAGGCATCTTCAAAGTACCTTATTACATAATTTCACCAATCTCCATTCACTTATTGAGATAAGGTATGGCAGGTATAGACAGATAACCACATAGTGCCCTTCAAAACGTTCTCTCCATTAATTCAATACTCTGCCTCAATCCTTTTTATCATGCTTTACACTCACTTGCAAGTATACATGCCCATCAGAAATCTCCAATTAGTCTTAATTTCCTCCTCTCATTCCCAATGCCTCCCGTGGGCTAATAATATCTCCAACACTTTTAAAATAACTCAAAAATTAGATTTTCCTACAATCACAAGATGAAATAAGGAGGCCAGGCATGGTGGCTCATGCCTGTAATCTCAGCACTCTGGGAGGCTGAGGTGGGCAGATCACCTGAACCCACAGGTTTGATACTAGTCTGAGCAAGAGCGAGACCCTGTCTCTAGAAATCCTAGCCAGGTGTTGTGGCAGCTGCCTGTAGTCTCAGCTATTCAGGAGGCTAAGATAAGAGACTCTCCTGAGCCCAAGAGTTTGAGGTTTCTGTGAGCTATGTCACCATGACACTCTACCCCAGGGTGACAAAGTAAGACTCTGTCTCAATAAAGAAAAAAAAAAGAAGAAGAAGAAATAAATTGGCATAATGGCAAAGGACTAAAAGGAAGCTTGCAAAGTTGCTTTGAAAATACTTGGAGATCCTATTTTAAAAATGTTAAGAATGTTATTAATTCATCCCCCTGACACAAATTACAAATTTGAGAAATCACTGTGACTGGTATTGCCTGATACAAGGAAGGCAAGTCGCGGCTCTGAGTTCTTTTTGTCTCATCAACCGCTAGCACCTGACTTTATCCTTTTTGCCTAGAAACTGTAATAGTGTGGAATTCTCCCTTCGAGTCTTCTTCATATAAAATATTTGCATATATAATTTTCATATATATTATATTCATAAGTTTTACCACTATCTGATTAATATAATTATTCATAAGCACGATAATCCATTAGACATCTTAATAAACCTATGTGTCTTAGGGTATCTTCAAAGCCACCCCAGAAATGTCCAAAAAATAACATTTTATATGAAACAAGCATTCTGTGTCTTTTAAAAAAAATAATGCATCTGGGTTTCAGATTTTTCATCTGTAAGTAGTAAATGATAGGATCTGTACCATAACAAGGACATTGCAAGTGGTTAATACACTTTGTTTTTCTTTGGCAAAGAATATGAATATTCATTTAAAATTCTTAGCATACTAGTGGATATTACCTAGTAAGTACTCAAAAGATGACAGTAGTTGTCCTGTCTTATGAAGAAAGTTTCAAATACAGGTATTCTATCACCAGATAGTGTAAAGAAAATGTGAGAATGAAGCCTTTTAAATTCTCTCTAATTGCTTTTATCTTCCATAGGAGCCCCATCCAGCTGAGCAGAAGTGTGGCAAAACATGATTTCAAAATATGTTTTTTATAGTGAATGTGCTGTCAGTCCAATTAATTGCATTTCTCCTATATGAATTTAGAAAAATCCAGATATAATTTAAACCACCAAAAGCATGTGTATAGACTTAATAATGTTGAAGTTGATTATAAGCGTCATTCCCAGGATCGCAAACAATGGGTCAATTTTTGTTGAGCAAATTCATATTTAAAGTTCTATCATGAGCACAAGGTATCACCTTGACTAATGAAACAAGTTTTTTTGCCAAACATGAAAACATAATTTTTCCTAACCAGCATGTTTAATCCAAATTTGACAGTGGCTGGGCTCTATGACTGTTTTAAAATGTAAGAGATACTGTTATAAAAGAGCTTTCACTCATTTTAATTAATCAATTAAATGGAAACATATTTTTCGAATGAAAAAATAGAGAGTATATGCAGATTTTTAAAAACTGTGGCAGCATTTTTGCCTACACTAACATGTACTACTGCTTACTCTTTGCATGTTAATGGAAATTGGGGTATAAATAATTTGCATATTTCTCTCTCTTGTGGAAAGAAGAATTATGATCACCAAATACCTTTAATGATTGAATTATTGGTGCCCTTATATCAAGATGTAAATACACATTACATGGATTTGTGAACAATGGGTTTCTTTTAAACAGTGGCTTTGGAGTTAGAACAATCAATGATTTAAATAACAACTTCTATTTGATTTTTCTCTTCAGGTAAATTCACAGTCATTTAGATTTTAATCTTGTTTCTCTTTCTTTAACTTGTGAGTCCTATATCACAAGTGGGGAAGAGAGGCTCAGATCTGTATCTGTTGCTTCTCTCTTCACCTCTAATCCGCCTGGTTACCATTTCCTCTGCTGCTATCCATCATGCAAAGTGCTCTGCAGCATTATTTTCTATCCAGGCTGGATCTTCCTCACTGAACCAGCATCTTTGCTTTCACAAGTGCTACATGCTACAGACCTACCTCTTAAGTCTGCCTTTATATCCATCCATTCGGATACGGCTTGGGCAATCTGCTATGTAGGACCCAGCTTCACTAGCACATCAAACCCAGGACTTGAAATCTCATATTCCCTTATTAGGGGCATGCTGGTAATTTTGAGATTTGAGTATTATTCATATGGAGTACTTCATGTCATATGGAAAATGAAGAATGTAGAAATAATAGTTCAGATACAAGTACAAATTGTTCAAATAAGGTGAGGCCAAAGTTGACTTTGCTTTGGCTACCCGACAAGTTGATTCAGGCACAAACCTCAGGGCAGGATGTTTGGGACAACCTGTTTCAGAGAGATATTCTGAAACTTTAAATAGTATGCCTGTGCTGAAGAGCCAAGCTTTGGATATTTTATTCTCTTTCTGTCATAATCTACATTTTGTTAGATCAAGACTTAATGTTGAATTGAATCAAGTAAAGTAATATTTTCTCCATCACATGAAAGATAAAGTATATTGTATCAATTTTACTATCATTCAAATAGTATTATTATGAATCTTTCCTACAGGTAGTAGGACTTTACCTTGATAAAAGTATTGATAGTGATTTCAAATATCAATGTAGATGGTATCTCAGGAAGAAATATTACATGACTTATAAATTAAACATGCATTTGTCTAATATATCTACTTGAACTATTTTTATTTAAATTAATTATTACTGTTTAGTTATTTATTCAATAACTTTTCATTAAATATAGCTGTGCACACAAAATATTGAGCAGATCTCCAAAGGGGATACCAATAAAACCTTTCCATTGATTCTATCTTCAGAATATCTATAATGTAGTAGAAGAAACAAAAATTGTAAAGGAAAATGAACCAGAGAGGCAGAGAAGATCACCATGGACTTTCAGAGGAGGAAAAGACCATTCAACCCGAGGACACAATGAGCAGAGTCATGGGATAAGTCTTTTAATTACACAAAAAATATTCTTTTATCTGTACTACAATTCATTCAAATACCAAATAAACTGAAACTTTTAAACTTACCCAAAGCAAAATTCAGCCATCAGCAGATGTGTATGGTTATTTAACTTATTAGGGAAATTATATTCCTCTTGCTCTAGTTCTTTAAACTACTTATCCATGCAAAGGTCTTACAACTTGGCATTTTATGTTTAAGAACTATGCAGAATACCTTTCTTAACACATAACCTTTACAGTTATTATTCAGTGTTTCATCTTTGTATGTGCCCTGTTGTTTTTTACCATCATTTTCTCAGCTGTCCAGATCTTTGGCCCAGATTAGGAGCATTGGGCTTCTGCACTACTCTCAGGGTTTGTTTTGGTTCTGATATTTCTCTCTGGTTCACTAGGAGGATAACATACAGTAGAAACTCCATAGTTGACCACCTCTTAAGTTTTTATAGGCCAGACATGCAAATGTACATATCAGAACAGTTGGCCTAATTCTTGAGGGGGACCACCACTGTATGTTGACTCTTAGGTGGTCAACTTTCAGAGGTTCTACTGTAGTTTCTAAGCCTTATCTCAGCCCCTGGACAGAATCCATCCCATCTTACTCCTCTACTCCTCATCTCTTCTTCTCAGGCAGTTCAAACACTATTCAGTCAAGGAACTCTCAAATGTAGAAGGAGGTGGAATTACTCACTTTGAAACTCAGCCTTTCTCTATCTCAGCAACTCTAATATTGGGATTTATGCCTATGAACAACCTATTGAAATGTAATATTTAGTTATTTTTGAACATTTAGGATTTGTGAAACAGTGCAGCCACGTTCTCTAGGACACTTGGAAAATTTGGTCCAACTCCACATCCAGATAAAAAGCCTCAGGGCAGTGAAAATGAGCCAGGATAAACTGAGGTGGGTTTAGTTACTTATCAAGTCCCCTAGAGTCTTAAAAATCCCATCATTTGATCATTCTAAGTAGAGAAGTAAAAGAGGTTGTTTGATAAATTTTACTTAGGGAGGCTTTGACATCCTTGTTTCTCAGACTGTAGATGAGAGGATTTAGCATGGGAATGACTACTGTGTAAAACACTGACACCACTTTGTCATGGTCCATTGAGTAGCTGGAGCTGGGGCGCAGGTACATAAACAGGAGTGTGCCGAAGAAGATGGTCACGGCCATCAAGTGGGAAGCGCAGGTAGAAATGGCTTTGTGCCTCCCATCTGCAGAACGAATCTTCAAGATGGCAGTGAGAATGTAGAGATAGGAAATCAGAATCATCAGGAGGCAGCTCAGTTCATTAAAACTGGCAAAAGCAAAAATGACAATCTCATTGATGTGCGTATCAGAACAAGAGAGTTTCAGGAGGGGTGGTGTGTCACAGAAAAAGTGGTTGATGACATTTGAGCGGCAAAAAGACAGCTGGAAGGTGAAGCCAGTGTGAATGGCAGCGTTAATAAAGCCTGCAAAATACGTGGCTGACACCAGGAGGGCATTCAGGTGGGGGGACATCAGGACTGTGTATAGGAGAGGCTTGCAGATGGCCACATAACGGTCATAGGCCATCACGGCCAACAGGAAACCCTCAATGCCAGCAAAGGAGCCAAAGAAGAAAAATTGAGTGGCACATCCATTGAAAGAAATGACTGGTTTTTCCACCCAGAAATTTACCAGCATGTTAGGGGCAATGACAGAAGAATAACAGAAGTCAACAAGAGACAAATTACTGAGGAAAAAGTACATGGGCGTGTGGAGACGTGAGTCAATCTTGATTAATAGAATCATCCCAAGATTTGCTGCAACTGAGACCATGTAAACAACTAGAAATATCACAAAAAGATGACATTGTATTTCTGGATGATCCCTGAATCCCAAGAGTATAAATTGGGTCACTGTTGTAAAGTTGCTCATATCTTGTCTCAGAACAGATGATTTATTAGCTGAAATAAGAATGAAACCATAAGAGACAAAGTTAATCTGTTCACTATGGCAACCACTATATTATCCATGTGCATCTACTGTATGTATATGTATCCCATCACACCACGGTGTAAATCATTTTTGTAAAAATATATACAATATGTGTTTTTAAAATATATTGTAAATACATATAGTATATATTGTGTTATAAAATACAATATATTTATTGTAAAATATATACAATAAAATGTATTTTTCAAAAAAACAAAAATTATTCCCAGAAAATTAAATAGTTCATTCTCTGCTATAAGATTATTTCTATGATGTCATGAGAACATATGTATTACAATTCTTTGTTTTCTTATTGGATAAACAATAAAAGATCCCTTAGGTAGACTATAAGCCATTATATTTAAATCAATATGTGTGTGTCCATGTGTGACTTTTTGATGACTGTTGCTTTTTGTCCATATCCTACTCTATCTCCTGACTTTTCCTCTCTTCCTCCCTTGATCATCCAATTCTTTAGCTATGCTCTCAGCAATTAAACAAATGGACACAGTTGCCTGTACTTTATTGGATTCTCATATCTTGTTTCCTCTTAGCCTTCTCTAATCAGAGCTTTCCCTCCATTGCTGGCAGGAAACTGGTCCTGTGAAAGTCATCAGTAGCCTTTATATTGTTAAATCCAGAGGTGCATTCTCAGGACTCATTTCTTTTCCTTTATCAATAGTGGTTGACATAATTGATTGATTTCTACTCCTTGGAATGCTTCTTTCTCTGCTTCTCCAGGACATCAGGCTGTATGAGTTTTCCCCCTCCCACATGATCAGTCCTCTTTTCTCTTTTCCCTCACTCTTTGTGTTGAAAGATCTCAGAGCTTTGATCTTTCTGCTTTTCCATTTCCACTCTACTTTGGTGGTCTTATTCTGTCTTATGGTTTTAAATACACTTTATAGATTTATACCTGAATTGATATCCTCAGATCTGTCTTCTGCTCCAAACTCAAGAATTCATAATTAAAGACCTCACATCATCACATGGATATCAAATAGCAACTCAATATGACAAAACTGAGTTCCCCATGCCTTCCCTGAATTTACTTCAACCATAGCATTCCTCATCTGGAGTCAATAACAACTTTATCCTTTCATCTGTTGCAGTGAAATTAAAGAAATAGACAAATAAATATTGCATTCATATCAGTAAAATTATTTATGATAACCCACCAATAAATCATCTATCAGATATTCTGCTGGCTTTTCTTTCAAAAGAGTACACACACACATAAACACACCACTAAGATCTATCTCCTGAGCCAAATGCCTCCAATCACCTTTATTCTTACCACCAAGTCCCAAATCAGCATTATCTTTTTTGTAGATTACTCAAATAGTCTCCTTAACTGATCTTTCTATCTCTAAATCAGCTAAAATCCTACCCTGTAAAGTAACAAATTTTAAAGTCACCTTTAAGTTGTAGCCATTCTTATGGCTGTACATACACATACACACATACACACACACACATATAAATAATCACATATATAATAACAAAAGTATACACTGCCATAAAATTTATATTTCTATAATATTTATGATTCTTTATGTGTATGGATGAGAGAAGCAACTTGTTTAGCTTTAGAAACTCTGTTTTTCCAGCAGGTGCATATAATTTTGATTCACATTCAGACAAATACATACAGAGTTTGCTATGTGTCTGGTGTCGCAAAATACGATTGTACACACCATCCCTCATGGACAAATGGATACAACAAGCTTAATAGGGTAGACTTTTCCTTGCTGTATGAAATGTAGATTTGATTTCAAAGATAGTAACTTGCTCAATGTCATGCAGCAAACACAACTGAATTACAAAGTCAAGACTGAAAATGTCCACCAATTTATTCACGAAATTGTTTTATTTAAAGCCCTTTAGAAAGAATTAAATATGTCGTGTGTTTTGGCAGTCTTTATACAGAGAAAGTAATTTTTTCTGTTTCTCATATCATATAGTAATGTCTGCGTATGGATATCTTGAATATTATATACAATTTTTCATTTGTACATAGTGATCCTAAATCTCTCTTCTAAACATATCCATGATCATAATTTAGTTGATAACATTAAATTCAGGGTTTCAGACATCCGATTTAATATATTTAGTCTGATTTTCTTGAATTTTTTTGACATTTTCTTGAGACTTTTTGAACAACCTAAGATAAATTAAATCATCTTACCTTTTGTCCTTGGGAAATATTCACCAAAGGTGGTGGTACATTATCAGTTTACTTTATTTACTGGTTCTTCTAACAAAAATTTCCAATAGCTTTGAAAAATAATGTAAGTACCACAAAAAAATCAGCTAGGGTAGAATTCAAATGTGGTCAATTAATTCAGCAAAGGGCAGGGTGGATTTCTTCTGAATCCAAGGCACAACATCAGCCTTATTAAGGCTGTGATCATTCTCTTGAGATTTAGTCTGCACAAAACATGGAAAATGTAAGGTCTGAATCATGTTACAATTGAGGAGGGCATTCATTTTTCACCGAGTCAATTGAACTACATTTTCCCCAGTGAACCATTTATACCTTAGAGAGTGCCTTGGAAATTTGGGGAAGAACCAAAAAGCATCTTATATTCCCAAGGTTCTACAAAGAACAGCACTGAATTTTTTTTTTTTTTAAGACTTAGATTTTTTTTTATCTATTTCCATAACTTTTTTTTTTAATAATTTTATTGAATCATAGTTATGTACATTGGTGCAATCACAGGGCACGATTCATATACATTCAGAAATGTTTTGATCATACTGTTACAGATATCCTTCATGGCATTTCCTTGATCACTATATAAAGACATTAATACACTACCTTTCATAAGTTTCGCCAGTACCCTGCTAAGATGCACCGTAGGTGTGTTCCCACTAATTGCCCTCCCTCTACCCATCCTCCCCCCACCCGTCCCCTCCCTTTCCCCTTTACCTGTATTCCTGTGCTATAATTGGGTTTTAGCCTTCATATGAAAGCTATAAATTAGCTTCATATTAGGGCTGAGTACATTGGATACTTTTTCTTCCATTCTTGAGATACTTTGCTAAGAAG